>JAVQJG010102355.1:0-11372 GCA_036024015.1 Craterocephalus amniculus
CCTGGGCAATAGATTCAGACAATTTGGTAAGATATAAGTATGGCAATTTCTAATTTCGATTTGCCTTCAAAAGTTACAAATATAATTACTTACTTCATTTGAAGCCATTCTTGCAAATAAATCACCTCTTATGCATGCCAAGCCTGCAAATGCTCTTTTATTCCCCTGTTCCGTGCACGTACATGCACGCAAGCCACAAGCACGTGCGCTTCCATAGGCTGCAGTTACGCCTAAGACCTGAGGGGGGCGGTGTGACGCATGAAACGTGCAAACTCCTTAAAGGGAATAATGGCTCATGCAATCTTTTAACCTGTGGAAGGTTGTGAATCTTTGTAGAGCCAAAATTTAAGTTAATCAGATGTGTCTAATCATTTTATGCTTCATGGTAGAGTTGATATTGGTGCCAGTTGAAGCTCATTTCTTAAACTTAAACTTTTTGTTACACAATTTAGCAGTAATGTACAAACAGCATTATTGGCTGACATTCTGAACTTTATTTACACAGTATGCATGGTGCAGACAAGTTAATGCATGCTGCAACTAGATGTCTCTGAACATCAGCTTTCAGACAGAAGCTGCACATGGAGCGCTGGAGATGGCTTGCTTGCTTGGAAAAAAATCTCTTGTAACTTGCTGACATTCATGAACCGTAGCGTAACTTGATTTAAAAAAGTTTCCGTTTTGAAAAGTTGTTTGCTTCAGTCAAGAATGTTTAAAGGTAAATCTCCATTTTTATCGGACTGGACTGCATCATTTGAGGACTTACCATTAGATTTGAGGGATTCCATTTGTGGGTATTTGACAATGTTTTCATTGAACCACTTAACTTGTACTGTTTTTTTTGTGAACAATCTGTTTCATAAAATATAGTTGACACTTGACTTTTCAATGCTTCTACTTAAGACCCATATGAACATGTATTTTAAAAGTCTGTTAAACTTTATTAACTTAATGAGAACAGTATCATAAAAATTTATGTGGATAAAAATGTGTGGCTTTTGTCACAATGCCAAAAATGCATTACTGTAATATACAGTAACATTTCCACATTTCTCAAAATGGAAAATAACACTTGACATGTCGCTCACAATGCACACCACCACTACTTTCCAAATGACACAGACCTTCCAATTTTTTATTCCCAAAGATAAATAAAAACAAAACAAAAAAGAAAATTTTGACATTTACAATGAAGACATTTGCCTTCCTCAGTTTTCATGGGTGGGTGAAATAACTTCATAACCATTATTTACATGTACTAGTTTTCAGTGGGAAAAACGGTGCCATACTCCCAAGCAACCAAGGCTACATAAGCCAAACAGTGCTGCAGGTTAAGCCTGAGTTGAAGAATACTATCAGTGAAAATGAGCACCATTTCATATACAGTGTTCATCACAGTTAACACTTTCTGCAACATTATACAAACCGTGTCGCAAGCGGAGATCACTGGCAAAAAATATGCCATTCATATCCCCCTAGTGTTATTACACAAAAAACTAGATTTGTATACAGATTCTGTAGTTGAAGTAGCAAAATGAATTCTCTGCCACTCATATGCAACTAAATACAAACGTCAAGTGGCACATTCAACATCAAAATTTTAAACAACTGTCTTTGTCTCCTACTCATTTCCAGAGCCATAAAGTTAGACTTTCTTCACTTTGCCCATGTAAATTTTGCCATTTGCATAATCATGAGTGTGCCCATTCACATGGTGTTTACCATTTGCTACCACAGCAATGGGTGAACTGGTTGAGCCGTTCTGTTTTGACTCGTGGTCTGTGACAGGAAGTCGGTTGCCCTTTATGTAGGCCTGCACCCAAAAGTTGGAGAAGAGGAGGAAGAATAAGACACCATACATCCAGATGAGGTGGATCCATAGGGGGACCTGATAGTCACACTTGTCCATGAAGTAGTACTGACTGATGTGAATGGAGACCAAAACAAACTGTGTCTGCAGAAGAAGAGAAAGCAAAAAATATGTTTTTAAAAGAAATGTAATATTAACCCAAAAAGAAATCTATTCATTTCAATATAGATAAATTGCTGAATTAAAAGAGAACTACATACAAGTTGGATGGCAGTCATGTACTTCTTCCACCACAAATACTTCTGGAAGCGAGGTCCCGCAGCAGAGAGTGCGTAGTAGAAGTACATGATAACATGCACTCCTGCATTCACCATAGCATGAAAGGAGCCCATTCCACCAGCTTGAGAAAGAAAATATACTCAGTTAGAAACTCTTACCATTGTTTCATGTGCATATGTTTGCTGGATAATGCTCACCAGGTGTCAGGGTGACGCCCCACCACCATGTCCAGGGCATGACGGAGTGATGGAAGACATGGAGAAGAGTGATCTGACTTTGCTTCTTTCTCAGCACAAAGAATACCTTTTACAAAAAGCAGTGGACAAGTTACAGTTAACATAAGATGTGTCCCTGTTGAATGATTCAAGGTCAGAAAAACAATAGAAATTTTTCTTACTGTGTCTAGAAGTTCAATGAATTTTGAGAAGTAGAACAACCAAGCCACTCGAATCATCTGCAGAACATGGAAGGGTTGCAACATCAACTAGAACTGCGAGCAGTAATGCAGGGGTCCAAACCCCCCCGGGCACCGCCCCCCCATACACGGCCCCCAATAAGCCACCGCCATATCGGGTTTGACAGCATGTCCCTCCGTACGCAGAAGTCAGACCCACAAGGTTGGCAAGCCAAAAACTGCAACTGCTGGGACCTCATTTACATAACATGCTGGAAAAAGTCCTTTTAAAAACTAAATGTCAAAGGACGGTAAGGGTCACTTGTAGAAATGATTTGCGATGCATGTGAATTTCAGTGCTCTAGGACGAATGCCTGATTTATCATGATTTTTTAAAGTCAGGTTGCCCATACATCTATTTTGAGTCAGACCAAACCAAGAGGTCCTTGAATGTTGTTCGCATAAGGCCATTTAAAAAAACACTGCTGTGAGGGATACTCTGTGGACCCATCCACACCTGGAGCTGGCCCACCAGTAACCACTGAGGGCATCGCAGCAGGTTGTAAAACTAGTCCCAAAATCATATTTGTGTTGGGCAATAACATCTATGACTATTTATCAGCTTACCCTGAGAGCCTGTGGGCTGCTGGTGGGATCAATGAGGTCACATCTCCATGTGTAGGTTGTAGCCCATCCGGACATCATGAACTAAGAGTAAAAAACAGAAACAAAACAAGCAAACTTTTTATTCAGTCACTTTATATTATCATATATATATATATATATATATATATATATATATATATTCACTTAATCAGAAGGAAAGACTAGGAAACACGATACAAGGGCAGTCATATTGATACTATCCTGCGACATAGCATTGATTACCTTGATTTCTGAAAGTATGCTAGGGTGATAAGGCCAAACACTGTTACCGTCAGAGAAAACCAATACACAAACTATCCAGCCATGTTTTTTCCACAATCAAATCCACAAGAACCTTAGTTTAAGTCAGCAAATAACTTGCATAATTCCCACCTCATAGACAATGAAGGCATTCAGTAAAACCATGCAGAGGTTGTAGATGATCATGGCTTTGTTGAGGCCAAACGGTTTGCGGTTTGCCATCAGGCGAGGCCCAATATACACTGAAAAGATGACGTAGCTCAGCAGGATGGTGGTCATTTGGACGGGGCTCTGCATCAGAGGGTAGTCACTCACTCTGGCATCTGGAAAATGCAAGCACACCTTGATGATGTCTCAACAGATCTTGAAAGGTTACACATATATTTGGGTGAGCCAGCTGTCAGTGCAGTTTGGGAACATATTACTTCTGTTATTCATTCAGAGAGAAAAGGAGGAAGAAACTCACCAGTTCTGGATTGTATATAAGCGTGGAGCTTTACAACACTTGAAATAGCGTCTCGCAACATGGTGGTGGCTTGCCTAGAAGGGAAAAAAAGGCAGGAGATGAAGAAGGGCTGAAAGAGAGGTTGGCAGGCAACAAAGCAACCTGTACACCTGCTTTCCTCACTGCCTAAATAAACAGGCGACAGCTCCATAAGCTCATCAAACACCACTCTTAGTGACCCTGGCTACCACCTTTCAGATAGATACAGACAGAGTGTACAATGTGCTTGTGATACAACCCAGGCTGATGTCGTTTGAACAGTGGAGTATTTTAAGATGTATTGTGAAATATCAGATCCCTCAGTGCCGACTAACAAAGCAAGTCAAACAGGTGAGGCAAAGAATTTGTCCCATAAGGCAAGCACTAAAAATCCCACGCTAAGATATGAACCTGGATGTTGGCTTGATCCAAATCAAGCTCATTCTAATGTTTAGCTCAATCAGAATCAAACAAATCCTTCCAACAGAAACAAAATGTTTTATTGTAAAGGTACAGATGGTATCGCAAATTAGAAACTCACCCTTTGAGTAAAAGGTCTCAGCAATCCAGGTTGAGAGGAAGAAAGCAGCAGCAGCTCCACAGCCAGAGTTGGGAGCAACCAGTCCAGAGGATCCAGCAGATTAGGTGTGTCGGTGATCAGGTGAAGAACAGATACAAAGCTAATGTGCACGTGATAGCCTCCAGCTGCCCTCAGACGTGAAATAGTTTAAATTAGAACTTCAACAGGGGCCGTGTGTTGCGGGTAAGACTTTGTAAAGTCTTAAGAGAGGAGGCAAGAAACGAGTTGAGTGAAAGTGAGTAGGTCTGCTGTGACGACTGGCTCATTTAACTCAATTTAAACCCCATGTCACTACTACAGCCCTCACAAGTTTCAGAACCACACCCTGTTTCAGTGCCAAGCTCCACCCTCATGTCCTCACGCAGCCTGTTTGTGATTGGACTGTCTCATCAATGGCGATAAAGGGGATGGAGTCAGAGGGTTGGAGGAAAAAACTCACTTGTGAATATTTGTCATGAATAAATAAACACATCGTCATTTAGAAAATGTAAAAAGAAATGTGAACGATTTCTCAGAGTTTGCTGTGATGTGAGTTAATAATTACTTCAGTTAAAGAAATGATGCTGCTCCAAAAATGTCCCTCCGGCATGAATTAGGTTAAAGGTAAAAGCAGATATGACACATTCACCATCCATTGTGACATATGGTGTTGCCCATCCCCTCTGGTGATGTAGCTCAGAGGCTGTGTTCCTATCAAACACGCTCTCTTGTGCCTCTGGTTTTACCTGTTCCTCGAGCAATTGGGCGTGAGGCCTGGACAGAGTTTGAAATTCCCTGTGCAACTTGTGATTTGGACTGAGAATGGCATCTGTGCACAAGGAAGAAGGAGGGAGGTCTCCTTTTTTTGTTTGTTTATATATTGACAAGCACATGGTATCTGTGTCTTAAAGTGCAAGCAGTGAGGACATTATGATTTTTGCTGCCTGTGTTTACAAAATTCCACTTTGAGCCTTTAAAACTTGACTAAAGGCCTTATGATGGCTATCTGAAGGTGTAACTTTCCCTTTAATGCACACAGGTTTATTTAAAATTTAAGGTTCATTTGAAGTGGCTGAGAAGTTTACAGTTGCTTACATGCGTGGTTTTGCAGAAAAGACTATACTTTCATGTGTGCTGTCTTTCATCAGCCAAATAAGGCCATAAATCACACATGCATACACACAAGCTCACGCTGATACTGATGTCCGGCGACCAATCGAATAAAATATCAGCACAGCTGAAACTGCAAGAATGTGCAGAAAACGACAATAAACTATTCTGCTTGCAGGTTGTGGGCTCTGATTATTTATGAATGGGGGTTTATGGCATCGCATGGTCATGAATGTAATTGTGTCATTGTCTCTAAACACATGGTCCTTTTTTTTCTTTTTGCTGTCCTACCTACACAACAAACTCACTGTTGTCCTTGGTCTTATGACTGTTTTTAGAGAAATAATCTCACTGAAACTAAAAAAAACAGTGTGACTCTCAGCAGCCCTGAACAGAGAATGGACAGAGTCCTCGAGACAACCTGGCTGTCCTTGGTTAGCCAATTGTGACAAATTAAACAGGATAGAGGCCTCTTATGGATATGAAAGATAGAGCTTAAATGATTGAATTAGCTCAATATAAGTATTTGCTTAGCATGAATGTGAACATGTGTTTCTTAGCATGTCAGTTTATGAAATACCTGTTTCTTAACACGACGGTCACATGGCCACCTGGGACCATGAACGCACTTCTAAGTGACACTGACATGTCTGGAATTTTACTGTTTATGGTATTTTGTGTTGCATAATACTCTGCAATGTCAGGCAGTGCATGGTGTGGAAATATTGCAACATTGCAATGTTTTAGTCCGTCGACATTTAAACATCTGAACAGAAATGTGCATGCACTCTCTTACTTTACTGGCACTCTGCAGGTGACTGAAGAAAAAAGTTAAAATAGCAGAAACATTTCAGGTGCATTTTTTCACATTTTTGGGGATATTTTCCAGAATTATCTTAAAATGTATTAATTTCATTATTTTACCACAGATGTGTGCATTACTCTACAAACTTAAAACAGAAATGTATTCATTATTGTTTTTGTTTTTGGTGTGTGAGTGGAAAATTCCTTTCACACAAGGATTCACAGCCCTCGTAAAGGTACATGTGAGACGACTCTGATGTACTTGTGCATTGGTCCCAAGCATGCTTGCTCTGTCTGAGTGCAGACCTGTGCGACACCCAACAAAATAGTGCATAATATTATATGAATAACAATGAATATAAAAAAGCAAAGAACTAAAAAAAAAAAAAAACATGTGTTTCAGTCAGTCAAGAAGAATTTCAATCATGAATGCTTCTTTAAGGAAAAGTGAGTTTTGTTTTCCTTTTAAGTAGTAAGTGTGTGCAGTTAGGCAAAACAAAGAGGTATGCAGGATTATTGGGCAACTTCATAGCTAAAATTCTTTTTCCTGATCAACATGTTTGTTCTCTGTTTTTTGCAACTATGGAACACAATGACAATAAGACATTGTAAGTGAATGAATTTATTTTGCTCTTTCAGATTTATTCAGTAACTAAGACCTTTTTTTTTTTATAAAAAAAAAAAGAAAAACTTTCCATCCATGGAGTGTGTCATAAAACAAATTTTGCCCGCTACATAGACATTGTCACATATGCTATTAAAAAATGATTTTGGGGAAGGACACACATTCAAGTAAGGATGAAAACTTCCAGTAACAAGTTGGCTTTTAGCATTTGGCTTGGATGCATGTGATGGAGCACTGTCCATCTATTTTCTAAACTGTTTATTCTAATTCAGGGTTGCAGGGTAGAGAGGTTGCCAGTCAGAGGACTGTTCATCAAGATATTATACTCCACTCTTAGCAACTGGAAACAGCATTGAGAGTGATGATTAGTCAACCTTCTGTTGTATAAATTAAAGTACACTCATTAACAAAGTAAGACAAGTTACCCAACATTTTCTTTCTGCTCATTTAGTCAGGGCAGGCCTTACCAGGGAAATTCTAATCTCAAAGCTTGACAAGGAAAAGGCGCTCTGAGATATAGTCTTGGATATCTAGGTTTTATAGTATAAAAGTAATATAGAAAGGCCAGCTGGAGGCTTAGATCCTGATACTTTTCAAGTAAGCAGTCATCTTGACCTAACACACACGAACAGCTTTCTAATTCATACTCTAGGAAAATCATGTCAGTTTTAATAAATGAGGAGGAAAGCATACAAATATGTTAGTCGTTTTTAATCACATTTCCCCCAAATCCCTTCCAGTAATATAATAAGAAGCCCAATAAACCACTGCAGCAATTGGCTTCTATGCTTGATAATCAAACAAGATAAATCCAAAAAACAATCTGAATCAAAACCCATTTGTTACTAAATGTATTGAAGAATACACAGATAGCACATGTGGTGCTGGTGTTGCATCAGTAGTCCCATCAAGGAGACACACTGATCCACCAGCTCACACTTACATCTTAGTCTGAATCCACCTGTTATCACATTAACTCTGTGTGCTCTTACTTTGCAGAATTATCTAACTCAGTGAGTGGGTAACACTCAGGGCTGACACTGCTATTGTCTCAGGAACTTTGGTGTATTGCAGAACTAATATGCAAACAAACAGCATATGCATGCATATAGACATGGACCTGAATCTAGCACAACTTTCTTGCAAATGACAAATCTTCAAAATATGAATGAATGAATGAATGCATGAACATTTATTTCAGACAATTCAAAACAATACAGGACATACCCTGTCAAACAAGGAACACCAAATGAACACAACAAAACAAACAATCCAAACATTTGTCAATCCAACTTTATCATATTTATATTACTGTTTGAACACTGTTATAGTTACTTGCAGTACATTGCGTATCTCATGCACAACTGTCTGTGAGTCCTATATAGAAAGCTGTCTAAAATGGAAGAGTCTTCATCTAACTACAGTATGAACAGTGAAGCAAACTTTCTGCAATCTCTGTGAGAAAAATAGTTTGTATCTGCTAACATTGCATATATGAAGGCTAATGAAAGTGAAATGCTCCTCTCATTCTCCAGTGAGGTCTCTTCTCATCTAATTGACGTTGGGATTCTGGGGTGAGAGATATCATGTCCCTAAACAATACTCTACAAATCTTAAGTATGATATCTATCGAGTTGTTGTTTTGAATGTGACGTTTTCCAATCTGTCCCTTTGATAAGACAGTTTTCCCTGCGGTAGCATTTTGCTTGGGCAGCTACTTACTTAACTCAGTAAATCATTTATATCATATCAATTATGGTCAGGTTGAACAATTATTGTTTATCTTTCACTCTTGAGATTTCCTTTGTTCGCCAGCATTTCAGTGATGTTAAATTTTCCTATTTTGAAACACAATCTACACAGCAATTCAGTGCTATTTTCTTTATCATTTCAGAAATTGCTTTGTTAAAAATATATTTTATTTCATTCAAGCACCTGTCTGGTTCATCTGCTAAACTTCATAATGATCATAGTAGGTTGGAGTGGACTTCTGGCAGAAAATCATCAAATGTATAAGAAATGAGAGAGAGTGAGCCCTTTTTTGAGGTTAAAGGAGTCTCTTTGGAAGTCACTTGTGAAAAAAAAACTGGTTGTAGTGAAGAAACTCAACTCAACACAGTATATGGTGAATATACAAGCTCCTTGATCCATGATACTGGAATGAGATGCGATGGACATCTTAATTTTCTTACATATGATGTGGGTAACAGAACGGTAAAACGCCCAATGAACTCTGCTCTGCACAGTACTGATCAACTCTGATGGTTGCTGTTAGGGTGCTGCTGGTGTGATTAAGGCTTGTGTGTGTGCTGACTGAGAAGTCACTAATGATAGGGCTATCTTAGAGGTGAGGATGATCAAAGACATGCTTAACCAGCAGCACGACCCACAATTCTTTCTGTATAGTTTATCCAAAGCTGAACTGTTGGTTATGGGCTACAACATGGCTGTGATGATGACCCTATTCTAATTGGTCCAGTCCCTGTATCAGTTTAACTTTAAGAGGCCTGAGACTACTTTTGACCTGATACACATAGATAGACGCATTAGAGATAGTACTTTCCCATCAACACCTTATCAGCTCTTTATGTCAACATTAGACAGTCCTTGGCTTTGAAAAAAATCGTGATAAGTTAGGTATGTCATATTGTTCCAGATTGGATCTGCTCCTGCCCCTTTTCTTATGCTATCTTCCTATGCCCCATGTCCATCAATCAAACAGCCACACGTCCCTCTATTGGCTCCATTTAGAATCACTACCATTTCACCTATTAAAAAAACATAATCCTGCATCTTTATGTTAATCTAATTCAGTGGAGGTGGTGTTTCAGCCTCCAGCCTTCTGTTTTGGCCACATGTCCAATCTGACAGTGTTCTGATTTGGAAATAGCCCAAAAGTAACAGACAGAGTGTGCACCTGCTGTGCAAGCAGTAAACATGTTAGGTATCTAAAGGCCTCTGGGAAACGAATGTGTAACATATGAGGGAAAATAACAGAATGCTGCGGTGCAAAACACCTGTTATTGAGACCCGACTTATGCCATCAACAAAACACTAGTGTTATTTCAGGAAGACTTTTAGAGTCCTGTGGAGTAATCTAAACTAAAATCCAACAGAGCGTCTAACCTTGAAAAGATGCATGTAGCATCTTTTCTAGGAAGAGTTGAAGATGTCACAGCATTTCAACTGTGATGCTCTGGATGAATAGTGAATACCAATTCAAATGGGAAATTTAGATTCATTATATTTGACATAGAACTGTGCAAAGTACATCAAAAAGTAAATTTTCTTTCTGTCAAGCATTTACAGCAGAATCTGAAGCAGCGAAAAACGGAAAACTTGTAAAGTCCTGGGAACTTTCCGTGAGCACTGTATTGGAAAAGTTGGTTTTCTCGGTGGAATTCATGAATGTGAAAGATAGCAGATTGCTGTGAAGATGGGGTGAGGCTTTCTTCTTTATTCATTTTTCTTTTAGCAGAATCACCTAGAAACTCACCTGTTGACATGTTAAGTACTGAGCAGCCTCCCAGGATAGAAAAAAACTGGAGAATACCGCTGAATAGTATAAATAAGGTGAATCTAAATGTCATTTAGGAAATGTGGAGAAACTGTGTCTCCTTGTTGGTGGTTTATATGGAAAACTAACATAAACACTGGTCAGGAAAAGGGTGGCACATGTAAATGAACCTTTTAAGGTTTTCACTTGTTGTTTATTAAGGACTATCATGAACTGAATGGCTTCAATAATTGCTGCAGAAACACTTAAAACACTTATACTTTACTGATGTATCAGCATCCATCATTAAAACTTACTTTGAGCCAAATCACAAGCTTTAGTAATAATAATAATAATACATTTTATTTGATAGCGCCTTTCATGAAACCCAAGGACACTTTACAGTACAAACAATAAAACCATAGGTACAATAGAAATCAAGGAAGATACACTAAAAGGCTAAAATGAACAAAAATTTAGTGTATCTTCAACATTCTTTGCTCTTTAGTTAACCGTGAACAGTCATCACATCTGGTTGTTTTATGATTTTTACATTCTCCTCATAAAATGTAAATAGATGAACAGACAAATGTCATCACCCATGAGATAGAGTTGATGTGACAATGCTGTATTCATATTATGATCAGAATACCATAGAAGTGGCCCTGGATACCAGTCTGGCCAAACCCTGTGTCAGTGGTCCCTAACCTTGTTGACCCCCTTTATGCAAATACTAAAAAGCCATTGATCCCCTGCCCCACCCTGTGCAGAAACCATGATTTTAAACCATACATAATGAATTCTGTCCTAGCCTTTGATAATAACAAAGTAAAATGTCCCCCCCCCCGCGCGCACTGTGGCCGCCTCTCGGGCCGGGTTGCGTCGCGCCGTGGGCGCCGCCCGGG
>JAVQJG010102367.1:0-10932 GCA_036024015.1 Craterocephalus amniculus
CAGCATAAACGCTTCATTCCGCTTTAAAGAGATGAAAAACAGCGTAAACGCTTCATTCCGCTTTAAAGAGAAGAAAAACAACGTCGTAAACGCTTCATTCTGCTTTAAAGAGAAGAAAAACAGTGTAAACGCTTCATTCCGCTTTAAAGAGATGAAAAACAGTGTAAACGCTTCATTCCCCTTTAAAGAGAAGAAAAGCAGCGTAAACGCTTCATTCCGCTTTAAAGAGAAGAAAAACAACGGCGTAAACGCTTCATTCCGCTTTAAAGAGAAGAAAAACAACGGCTTAAACGCTTCATTCCGCTTTAAAGAGAAGAAAAACAGCGTGAAGGTTTTAATTCCAAATTATATTTTTGGAGTTCCCCAAGGCTCCACGTTTGGCCCCCTGTTGTTCTGACTTGGTAAGCTTATTTCTGAACTTTTTTTATTCTCATGTCCTCATATCTTTGAGAGGTCGTCATGGTTCTACTGTGTGAATAACCACCAGAGGCTCAGCTATGACATCACTTCCATCCTCAAACTCCACTGCTTTCCTGTTTCTTTATCCTTGTGAACCTCTCCATCTTTAAACACCATCTTCTTCTTCCCAGCTCTCCTCTCCATCTGCTCATATCTGCATAATTCGGTGAAAAGCTCCTCACCTCTGAACTTATCCTCCACCAATCACGACCGAAAAAGTATTTAGTCGTGAGTGTTTCAGGAGGTTTTAGCCGGCTCGGCTCATATAGCCAGCAACCCACCCAGGACCAGCGGGACAGATAATGGCCGATGGTGTGAGATGTGTCACGGCTGGCTGAACATGGAGGTTCGGGATCTCTGATCAGACTTTGACCCCATCAGGAGTAAGTGGCAGGAGATGGGTTGATGTGCAGAAAATGGATGCCACCATTAATGATCCCAATTAGAAGGTCATTAATGAGCCTTTCTGGGCCCGGTTTTCTAAAGGGTCGGAGCTGGTTGGATTTTAGAAAGGCTGTAAACATCTGCTCCAGCTGTGACTGCATGAGGTCTGAAGCTCTTCCTGCAGAGGAGCTTGTTTTCTCTCCAGGGGTTTACCGATGCTGACCATCGTCTAGGGATGGGTATCGTTAAGGATTTATCGATACTACTACTCTTATTGATGATTTTAAAAAGACTAAAAGGGGGAAAAACTAGGGCTGTTGGGATAAACAGTAATTTGTAACATTTGGAAACAGCCAAGCACAGAACATAAGAGAACTATAAAGGTCAGAGTACAAAATAGATGACTTTTTAATATGTTATTAACTGAACATTTTACTGCCGTCTATTTAAAAAGAACAAAACTTTCACACAACAAAGTTCAAATAACAACCAAAATGATATTTGGTGTAAAGATAAAGTGTAAAACAGCCCGAGAAGATTCTAAACAACAATAATTTCATCCAACCATCCATTTTCCATCCCACTGCATGGCAGGGACACGCAACACTGTCAACTTAGCAAACATATAAACTTCTGGGATCAGCCGTGTTACTGCCTTTGTTATGAAACCGTAATTATTGAATTTAATTTTTTTGTTTGATATTTTTGTAACTTAGAGGGTTTGGTACCAACTTTGTCTCGTTTAAATCTTTATTTTCATGAATTTCGCTACACGCTAGTGGCTAGCTGAGGGCTTCTGCTAATTGGAGAGCGCTGAGCAACTAAAGGACTCAATACTGCCACCTAGTGGAGGGAGGCTGTAATGCAGATGAACTTTTCCTGCAGCCTTCTTCTCTACAGAATCACACAGCGAGGCAAACTCATGAAAACAACATTCGCCCTCCAATCAGTCCCCGCGTCATGTGTTCTTTTTAAGGAGGAGGGGTTACAACAATGTGTCTAGCTTAAGTTAAGTCTCCTACAAAAATGAATACCACCTTAATCCTTGAGTTACCCCTCGGAAAATTTACAAGTAAGACCCTACACTTAGACTTTTTTTTTGTCCACTTTCTAGAAGGTTGGGCTTAATCTCATACATCTGGGCATTTGTGTAACCGCTACATTTCTGCGTTGTTCTGGTTATTAAATTGGCGTGACAGTAATGTCTCTTAGAGAAACAGTCCCATTTATTCTCTCCCACATGAGGATTTCATAAAGGGCTTGCTACGCAAACAATATGTTGGCATACATCACACATTGTAAACAGACATTTACCTATTCATACTGTACCTGAGAACAGTAAGGAGACAAATGAAAACACATTGATGCTGCTACTAGAGATGGAATGCAGTTTAACTAGGAACAGTAAACCCACAAAATATCTCCCCATCAACAACATCTTGCTACAATCGTCACATCACCAGTTAGAACTCACAATGCTTTGATGATAGAAATAAAACTCTACATTTAAAGGCTTAAGGAACAATAGGATGGATTGTGATAAAATGATTACATTTTTATTGCACCCACCTCTCACACATGAGGATTTCACAAAAGGGAGGGGTGTGGGAGCGTAAGGAATTTATCTGGGAATCCCATGTAGAAGAATGCAGGGAGGAGGTGCTACAACTTAAAGTGAAATACAGTGAATTATATAATCCCCTTCAGGTATGAAAACATAATGAGTTTTGTGTAATTATAAATAACAGGGTTATCTACAGGTATGCCATGGAATAACTCCGAGGAGGTCTGAGGAGTGACCCCTGAGGCACCCCACAAGTCTCTCAGATGCATAAACAAGTCCAGCCTTCTAACCAGAACCTGGACCACCTGAAAGACCAGTCCAGAGAGTCCAGTCCAGTCCAATTTATACCAGCTCCCAAAGGGAAGAAACGGGGTAATAAAACCTGCTACACAACAGTAGTAGTGTTAGTCCATGTCCTGTGGTCTACAGAGGTCAGTGAGCTGGTGGAGCTGCAGTAGCGGAGGAGTTCCTATTGGGCTACACGTCCATTGTTACCTGAACTTTACAACGTTACACCTCAGCCAGGAGGTGTGATCTTGGTGAGGGGGGGCACGGCTTCTGGATGCTTGCATGAAGGGGATCCTCAAGCACTGAGGTCCGGCAGAACCAGGACTGACACAGAACCAGGATCAGTCCCTTTAGACTGAAACCACGTCGGTTCAGTCTCGTGACAAGGTCTCGTTATTCATCACCTCATTTAAACTGGATATCAGAGAAGATCGGGGGCAGGTTTAACGTTTAGAGTTTAGTCCAAGCTTTTAACACAGGGTGCAGTGACGGCTCCCCGACTGCAGGGTGCAGTAACCACCCCGACAAGGTGCAATAATTCCCCCCCAATGGAGCAGTAACTGCCCCCCGCTGGGTGCAGCAACTAATGTTCATGTGAGGCCTGTGACAGCACCAACAATCAGGCAGAAGAGGCTGTAATTACCAACGTGAACCCATTAATCTGCTACACCGTGTGCTGCTGCTGAACGCCCTCATGAGCATGAAGCTGCTGTTATGCAGCAGTGAGATGATAAATAGAATATTTGATGTTGTTCGCTTCCATCAGAGTGACTGGAGTTTAATAAAGTGTGTGGTGACACAAGCATGGCGCCTTCCTGCTGGTAACCCCTGCGAAGAGTCGACTACGTCTCCCTGAACTTTAATGTTTCTTCTCTGTTTTCTGAGACGTCCTGTGAGATGGAGAGACTCAGTCATCATGTAAACATGGAGAATCGGAGCTGGAAGGTATTAAATCTTTGGCTCCATTTAATCCCCAAAGGAAGCTGCTGCTTACAGTTTACTGAAGAGGAATATTTTTCTTTCTCTTCTTTTATTTGAACCAAATTGCTTCTGATGAATCGAACTTTCTCATGATCAGCCGACAGCTCCGTGTGATGTAACAGTCTCATCATCTCCTTCCTGCATTCCATCTCATGATCAATGATTTCATTGGTTATTAAAGATTCTGTTGTTGCTTTCGGTTGAAAAACCTTATTTCACACTAACTGAATGAATGAATTCCTTATTTTTAACATCAAAAAAGCTAAATATTAACGTGCTGAATAATGTCAAAATCCACATTTCACCTCATTAAAAAATCTGGCAATTTTATGTTCAGAGCGGGGGATAGGAGTTTAATGCTGTTTTCATCTTAGCCCTACCAATAAATAATTACTATCAACTTTAAAATGCCAACATAATGTATATGGATTAGAGGTGCCCAAAAAATGTTGTTTTTTTTCATTACAATTAAGATTCTGAATTGTTTGAAAATTTCAAAGAATCAATTTTTAAAGACTGTGCCTGATTTCTGTGCTGCTTCTAAGGGATAGACAAGTTAAACTTTGCAAGGTTAGCAAAATTTCAATCTTTTTTTGAAAAAATAATGAGTTTTCTTTCAACGAATGAAACAGTTCTTCAGAGGTCGCTCTGGCTTCTAGATGAACAGAGTCCTGAAAGAGGACTGAATGTGAGTGAACTCAGTTTGAATCAAGGATCAAATTGTCACCCCAAGAATCAGAATTGAGTTGAATTGCGAGTTACTGTAAGAAACAAACCAGAGAAGAAAAAGAGGAGGAAGAAAGAAGACAAGGCCGAAACAGTAAAGTTGCACAAGCTCTAGAAATAAGTCTCTGCAAGTGTTCAAGGTGTGTTGATGGTTAAAAGCAACTTTATAGCAGCGCGTTAGTGCCGCCAAATGGTGTCTGAAACTAACGTTGTATCACAGAGTTAATTATGAACTGCAATCATAGCAATGTAAAAGATGCATGGAAGCATAAGAAAAGCGACGCATGAAAACGATCATAACGGGTGTCCCCATTTACCTCCGTCAGGGAGCAAAAATGGGCCTTAAGGGGACCCAACATAGAACCTTGGGGAATTCCACATTTACATGGTCAACTACAGGGCACCCAACATAGAGCCTTGGGGAACTCCTAATTTAGATGCTCAACTACAGGGCGCCCAACATAGAGCCTTGGGGAACTCCTAATTTAGATGCTAAAAAACAGAGGGGTCCACTTTGAGCCTTGGGGAACTCCATATGTTGATGCAGGACAATGGGGGGCCCAGCATGGATCCTTGGGGAACTCCACAGATAATCTTTGTTTAGCTGAAATAATCAAACCAATTCAAGCCAATTCAGAGCCAGACTGGAGATTTCCAAACAATTTTCCGGTTGCTCCAGTTGGATGTTCTGGTCAGTTGTATCAAATGAGTACTGGGAACTAACAGATCATAATATGCTTCATAACTGGTTTTATAGTTTTAAACTGGAAGCTTTTTAATGCATTCACACCACAGACCATTATGCACATGCCCTCACTCTTGTTTCTAATTTGGATATGTTTTTTTATCCTAACTACAAACTGACTACAAATGAAGACATTTTTAAAAATTTGAGAAATATTGTTAAAGTTCTCTGACTGTTTACCTAATTTCACTGAATTTCTCACTGTCTGACGCAAACAAACAGTCTCATCTTCTGAATTAGGAATCAAGAAATTCAGCTGTTTTGTTGTTTTTGTAAAGAGGTACATTTTGTCCATTCAGGTATATTTTTTACAATTAATGTGGTTCATCTCTTACAGCAAACATAAAATATACTTTGTGGTTAAACAAAATAATTACATTTATTATATTATGTATTATGAAATCTACATTCTGTGATATTGCATATGACTTTAAAGTCTGTGTGTGTTTGTTGGGATTCTCTGCAGGTGGCCATTGACTTCACAGCCTCAAATGGAGATCCTCGTAACAGCTGCTCTCTGCACTACATCCACCCGTACCAGCCCAACGAGTACCTGAAGGCCCTGGTGGCGGTGGGAGAGATCTGCCAGGACTACGACAGGTCAGCCCGAACAACAACCAATCACAGCATCCCACCGCCGACCCAGGACATCACATATGTATACAGTAAATATGCACATGTAGAAAAAGTTAACAATATCAATAAATACAAGTGAAAAAGGGTCAAGGTAAGCAATGAGGTAGTATTGTTAATAGATGGAAAAGGTGGCAGGGAGGACAAAGACCAAATGTCAGAGGTCAGTGTTTCATTGGAGTTTGCATACATTTTACTTGCTATATGATTGATGCTGATGGAAATAGCTTGATGAGCTTTCTGTGGACCCATAACATCCCTCACATCCTGGTATCAGGGGCCTGGGGCGTAGGAGATGAAAAATGATTTTAACCCAGATCCAAAACATGGATTTAATTGCTGGTGACTGAGCCGATGTGATATTTCCTGGGACTTTTCTCCATCATGTGTCTGAACGATGATGCCAGGGAGATGATGGAAATGGATCCATTTTCTGATTATTCCTCAACATCATCATCATTCCGTAATAAATGTCTTTTCTCGCTTCATATCTGATAACAGCAGGATATAATCACGTCCCAGCCAATCGATTTTCTTTCTGTTAGCAGCCAGTCATATCCTCGCTTCCATTTTTCATTTTAACTCATATTTTCTCTTTTTTTCTCTCAGTGATAAAATGTTCCCGGCGTTCGGCTTCGGCGCTCGGATCCCTCCTGACTTTAAGGTAATTACCTGCTCGGCTCGGCCGATGATTACTCCTCCATGTCCCCGTCCTCCTCACCGTGGGATTCTGTGGGAGCACTCATACCTCCCCTCACCTCTGATTAACTCCGTCCAGCCCCACATTCCCACCGCTAACAGAAAGCATGAGCCTCCATCAGGAAGAGAAAATAACATCATCAGACATTTGTGTCTCAATATAGCCAGAATATGTGGTACCAGATCAGCCACAACATCGGCTCCTTTTATCTTCCCTTCCTATGTAAATAAGTACAACCATGCCTCATACTCAGGCAGCTTAGAGACATGAAACCTATGCAGAAGGGCCAAATATTGCGGTCCCCCCCCCCCTCCACTAGGGGCAGCAGTTCCCCCCTCCTCCACTAGGGGCTGGCTGAGCCAATCCCCATAGAATCTCCTGCTAAAAAGAGCAACTTTCCAGCAGAATGAAACATGTTTACAGCCTGGTACAAAAACCATTTTAGCTTTAAAAGCTCAGCTTTACCTTCATGACACCTGCGGGGGAGGGAAGACTTAAGGATTTTGTGTTTTCGTAAGACTCGTGACAGAACCGAGATGGTGAGAGTGGTAACCTCCCACTAAGCTTCTTTTCAGCTCATCAGAAGGTTCAGAGGTCTGGATTTGGTGATCCCTATAGCTCCTATACTAACCTGAAGAATGCCATAGATAGATAGATAGATAGATAGATAGATAGATAGATAGATAGATAGGTAGATAGGTAGATAGATAGATAGATAGATAGATAGATAGGTAGGTAGGTAGGTAGGTAGGTAGGTAGGTAGGTAGGTAGATAGATAGATGGATAGATGGGTAGATAGATAGATAGGTAGGTAGGTAGGTAGGTAGGTAGGTAGGTAGGTAGGTAGATAGATAGATAGATGGGTAGATGCAACAAACATACTGTAAATGATGTTTAAGACCAAGTTTGTTAATCACCTGAAGAAACAATAAAAAGAAACAAATCCAAACTTAGAACACAAGACGAAGGCAAACTGAGTAAAAGTATCTGAAAGTAAATCGGTTCCAGCTCTTTATCAGCCACCAGGTGACCTCTGGCCGTTTCCCTACAACACCTGGCTAAGCTCAGACCCCAGAGGGCTCGCCTGAAGCTTTCCACCAGCAACATAGTCAAGAAGCCCCCTCCAGCCAGTCCCAGCCGGCCAATCAGCTGGTTGAGGATGACGGGGGAGCAGAAAAGGGATAAAGCTGTTTGTGCCTTGCATGAAAATGTCTTTGACTCCCTCACCTGTGCGTCCAGATCACCTGTCCTGTCGGCTGACAGAGGAAGGTGATGATGAAAGTGTTGCTTCACGGTTGAAGAGTTCTCTGTGTTTTATGGGAGATCAACCAGACTTCCTGTGTGTCGCCCTCCCCCGCAGGTCTCCCACGACTTCGCTGTGAATTTTAACGAGGAAAACCCGGAGTGTGCAGGTGAGCCCTCTGATTACACCATGTCTGAACAAAATGAAAGAAAACGACTCAAATATTTGACACGTCGGAGAAGTCGGAGCGTGAAGGAAAGCCTTTGATGTGAGAATTAGTTTGATGGCGTGGAGTTCGCCGGTTCAAGGAGCTCCATCGATCTGGAGCCTGATGCAAGAGGCGGTGACGGCTTCCAGGCGTCCCCGGAGGCTGCGGATCTGCTCCGTAAACGTCTGTGTGTAGGACTGAGACAGCGATCAGGCGGGAGTAATCTAACTTCATATGTAATTACAACGCAATGTTTGATGTCTCTCAGGATGTTTTCATTTCCTCATTCCTGGACTAATGGGTCGAAATCATGTCATAAAAGCTCAAATCCACACAAGAGCAACAAACTGGAGGTTTATCGAGCGCCCCAGTTGTCTGAAACAGGTTTTAATGGTTAAACTGAGGCCAGACTCACAGCTCACAGAGAGTCAAAATCAATTCAGAGGCTGAGAATCAATCATTTAAAAGTCACCAACATGTAAAACCTTTGTCTCATTCAACAGCGTCGTTGAATCTCCACATTATTTTATCACCAACAGTGTCGTTGCACTAAAATGTTTTTACCTTTCAAAGTAACAAGGAATGTAAAGTTATCAGGTATCAGTTAGCTAAAGACAGTCAGATGATACTCTGAGGGAGAGTCTTAAAAAGGTCAAATTATATTCAATTTGTCTTGAACTCTTCGGAGTCTGGGGACATCTTTTTGGGATTTTCCTCGCCTGTATTATTGTAGACAAAACATCATCTTATGATGCACAATCAGGTATCATACATCTCTGTTTTCCGGACAACCTGGGCTTTCATAATATTCATTATGCACTCGTGTCACATTAATGACAAAGAGAAAGGAAAATTTATTTCACAAACATCTACTGAAAAGGCCCAGTGAGCTGCATGTAGACACTATAGAAATGTTACTTAGGGTCTTGGGGATGCAGGAGTAATAAATAAACCTGTAACTATAATACAGATGTCAAAATTATCCCTTAAGTGCAAAAAACTCCTATTAACTCTAATACTGTCTGCTATGAGCTACATCCCATATTTTACCCTTTGTAATGTATTTTTCTGATGCAAAATTACAAATAATTACACCAAAATAAGTAACAGGGCTATTAATAGCATATATTACAGCAGTGTGTGTCATTACACACTATTCCAACCAGATAACCGTCTTTAAATATCATTTATTTTATCACAGCACAGTTTCATTCATACCGGAACTACTGGCTTAAAGCTGGAAGTGTTTTCTTTGCAGGGGAAAGAAAGTAAGTCGCTATCTAATACCATTCCCGAGATATACGCCGTTTTTGTCCAACATAAACAATACTGTCAACTTTAAAGGGTTTAGGTTCCAGATATTTTTATTTTAACGAACGGGATTAATGTGTGACTGTTTTGTGTTTAATTATTTATTTAATTTAACCAATGAGATCTTCCAGACGCTGCAGGTGATCCGTCTTTCAGCACCGTGGACATCAGCGTGGTTTTAACCGCCCATGACAGCGGGACCTGCTTCTGTTTGCGCTTGTTAAATAACTCAGCCTAAACTCCTGCATAATGGACCCCTGTCTGGGACGGCTGATTAACTCTTACTGTGTTTACTGGGTGACGCTGATGGGATTCAGGTGAAGGTCTTTTAGTCCCCGGAGGTTGTGGATGAGCTCAGGCAGACTTCTGCTCCAACACTTTTAATTAAGTCTGAATGTGTCTCAGTGACCTTCAGAGACTAAAATCACATCAGCGCTGCCTCGGGCTGTGCGGGGACGTCTCTACACCCAGAGATACAGAGACAGGACAGGCAGCTAAAAGCTCCCATTAGGTAAAAAGCAGGGACACTAACATGAAGAAACCTGCATCCATTCTAATGGAACGCTGTTTAACTGTTCCACTCCACCACTTTATAGTTTATTGTTTTCATTGTTTAACTATACCTTTGTTTAACTGTATCACTGCTCCACTGTACAACCAGACCACTGTTTAAACATACTACTGCATCATTGTTCCACTGTACCATTGGACCACTGGTCTCCTGCAACACTGTATTATTTTTCCACTGTACTGTATCACTGGTCCACCCTAACCCTAACCCGTGGTTCCATCTATCATGAATACATGCATGTTAGATGAATGAGAAGTTCCTCATTGCAAATGAGAACCTATGCAGGAATTAGCCAGTGGTAGGCCCCGCCCCTTTTGGTTCTGTTAAACCTAGGAGGTGACTTTCTTTGGCCAGGCTCTGTACCATAGTTTCAGTTTATTGTATTTTTAATGTTATTTCGGATAGTTTGGAGATCTCCAGGACACTGGGAATTTTTTACTGATGAATTTTCCAAAGTCTTGGTGTTATCTCAGCCTTTTTCATGCCAACAACAGTGCAGTTCTCGGTTCATTTCAAGCGGAATAAATACAAGAAGTGGAAGATAAAACAAAGTGCATCGTGGGTAAAAGACAAAAAGCATCTCTGGTGATGGGGAGAATGTCTCTGATCAGACATGGACGAAGTCTGTACCCATCCTGGTCTACCCAGACGACCAGGACCTGATTCAACTCCATGCTTTGCTTTTATCCTATAGGGAAGGAGTTATTTAGGAAGTCCTATTCATTTGTCATTCAGCGTGAAGAAAGAAAGGTGCACCCCCACCTGAACCGAGTCCTGGGTGGAACTGGGTCTAGCAGACTATCCTGCTGTGGGTGCATTCTTACATTCAAGGACTCAGACCAAAGTCAAGACCAGAGTCCAGACCAGAGTCTAGACCAGAGACCAGACCTGATTCCAGACCGAAGTCCAGACCAGATTCTAGACCAGATTCCAGACCAGAGTCCAGAACAGAGTCCAGAACAGAGTCCAGACCAGATTCCAGACCAGATTCTAGACCAGATTCTAGACCAGATTCCAGACCAGAGTCCAGAACAGAGTCCAGACCAGATTCCAGACCAGATTCCAGACCAGATTCTAGACCAGAGTCCAGAACAGAGTCCAGACCAGAGTCCAGACCAG
>JAVQJG010102405.1:0-35870 GCA_036024015.1 Craterocephalus amniculus
CACACACACACACACACACACACACACACACACACACACACACACACACACACAGCTAATCCCGTGCGTTGGAAAGGACATATAACTAGCTTTGCTATTAATAATCTCTCAGAAAAGACATCTCATTTCCTGCTATGATTAAACAGAGCATGTAGTAAACATTAAAAAAAAATTAAAAGTCAGTGAAAAGTGAAAATGATGAAACCGGTTGAACTTGAACATTGGCCTCTGTCCCTGGTTTGTGACATTCAGCCAGCACATGGTGAAAATATTGACACAAATATCAGGACCAGAGGTGTGTGTGTGTGGGGGGGGGAGGGGGGGTGAGAAAGAGAGAGAGAGCCAGAGAGGGAGAGAGAGAAACATGCAGGGCTGCGTTATTGGGGCTCTGGACAGATCTGGTATCACTTCAAACACTCGTGTGCCTCCTCCGCTGCGCACAGGGCAGCCTGGAATAATGAGCAGGTGCCAGGAGGAGCATGGACGCAGACATGGAGCTGTGCTTCACACACACATGTAAGAACGCTGCAGCCCGAGCAGGGCCTGAATTAAACTGTCTAAACACACACACCGCGATAAACAGCGAGTGAGCTGCACGAGCTGGCTAATAATAATAATCATAATCACCGACGGCGGCCGCTTACCCAAAATCCTGGTCCATCGATTTGAAGAAGAATTTGTAGCTGTTGACCGGTCTGTTGTTGAGGACATTTTTAAAATCCGCTAAGGTGACTTTCTCCGGAGAAACGGACAGCTTGACCAGATAAGGAGTCTCCTCCTCGTCTATGTGATATATTATTTTAGTCTCCGCCATGAGAGTGAGGGGAGGACAATCATTGACAACAGGAAAGGGTTGGCAGTGCAATAAACAGGCCTGCTATGTTACCAGCTACCCGGAGAATAACATAACAGCATTCCCTAATACTTGAACCTGCTCAGCCCGCGATGGATAACACAGCTCCGCGTCTTGGACAAACACCGCCAAAATCCAGACATAATCGCGTTATGAGTGCCTGTATTCCTGCTCCAGTGTGAGTCGCTACAGTGGCTCTCTCGGCACTAAAACAGGAAGGGACAGTCCACATCCTTGCGATATGGAGCTGGGAATATTGCTATTTTTCTAATTGCTTGGACAGTGCTGTCATCTAGCGGTGTGTCGGAGCTGTGCGCGGGCCTCTGCGCCCCGCTTACACAACACAACAAAGAGGAAGAGGCTTGGCCCGCTGAGCTGCAGATGCTGCTTTCTTGTTATTTATTTTTTATTCGAATAGCCGTTTAGGACGGGCTAAAAAAGCTGGCCAGCATAAATACCTGATTAATCTGCTGTTTAGGGCAATGTTTGCGTCTTTAAGCGCAAAATGAGCTCAGATCCCACATCGTTTATATTTATTCATTCATCTTGAGTTCGTTTCATTCATGCTTATCTAAGTCAACACATTTGATGAAATGAAGGGAAACTTTTATTAGAGGAAGCCAGTTTAGGAGTGTTGACAGAAGAGAGAAAGAAATGCGCGGATGGGGATTGGGGGGTTGTTATTTAGCAGTGATTATGCAAATATAACAGATATGTAGTTATTACATGCATATTCATGAATGGAAATTCAGTGTTTTACAACCAACATTGTTCCGTACATGCTTGACACAGACTGCACTGCCCATTAAATCATTCAGACTTTTTTCCTGAGTTTCCACAGACTGAGACTCACACTGTCATGCTTCCCCATTTTCACCTGGTGAATTATTCATTAGCAGAAATAACTCAATTTTGTATATTAAGGTTGTTATTTTGACCAATATTTTGGTAGGCTAAGGCTTTATTTTTGCTGAAATGCCACCAAAGAAAAAAAATCATTTACTTTTAAACCATTTTTCCATCTAACCATATCTAAATGTGTGGCACTTGCTTCCTGCCTGCATACAGTCACTTACAACTGAAGCTTAGTGAAGCTTTCACACACAATACAGCAGAGTATGTGCAAAAATTGAAAACAGTTAATTCAACAGTTAATTAGAGCTTGCTGCTCTGAAAGCATGCACAGTACACAAAGAACATATAAAAAAAGATCATGCGAAAAATAAAGAGGACCTTTTTTTTTTTAGAAAAAAAACAACTAATGAATTCAAAGAATAATGATCATATGTCTATCTAATCATATTGTAATGATGTTGAAAATGCAGTTCTACATATCCATATATACATTAATGTAAATGTATACTAGTATATGTGCATATAAAGTGTGACCTTTACTGAAAAAACATGGTATGCTTGGGTTACAGCAGAGGGAGCATTCCTCCTGTCCTCTTCCTGATTTTCTGTTTTTTGTTGTTCTTTTCCCATTCCTTCTTTTCTTCTTCTCACTCCATGGTCCTAAGCTCTTCCGGTCTTTGCTCTGGTCCTGCCAGCAGCAGCTCAAAAATATTGCACTCACATCCACATCTTCCCATCAAAGTCTAAATTAAAAAAAAAAAGAAGAAGAAAAACATCACAATAACAACATTTAAGCTTCTCCGATACAATGCAGTTCTGGAAAAAAAAACTTGTGGCTGTTTATTGACTGAAATGCAGTGCAGAACGCCTCACCCTTATTGCAGTCTTTGGTCATATCTTTTTCTTTCAGTAGGTTGTTTTTGTAATCTGTGAATAGCAGTGGACACGCACGTTATGAAACAGCAAAGAGTGATTGTTTGTGAACAAAGGACATGTTTGATTTGTTCCACCTGAATTCAAAGGATCTTGGTTGCAGGTCGTCAGCTCTGTGTAGTCTAAAGTCATTTCACCTCCACTGATCATATTCCCTCTGTCAAATGAAACAGTGAAAGTGGTTGTAATGCCCTTCAATGGAGAAGAAAAATAAGGCAACATCAATAATAAATAATAAGAGCTCACCGAACAGATCTATCCAGCTCATTCTCCAGCCCTAAAATGAAAACAAAGATTTAGAATGCAATCCTGCAGATCATAACGGATCATTCTGAATATACCTTCATAAAAAACAATATTGTGGTTGGATAAAAGTAAAGGTCAAGAAGAGTTGTTGTGGAGGCTACCTCTCTTTTTACGTCGCCAGGTTGGCACCAGGACTGCGACAATGATGAAGGCCAACAGGAAAAATGTTGCCAGGAAGTAGCCAACATGCTGCACGTAGTAACTTCGATGGTCAGGGAGGAAGACATTTACCACGCGTGAACCATCGTGTTGTAACACCTGCACAGTTCCTGAAAACAGAATGAAGAAGAAAACTCGATTGAAGAGCTAAATGTGACACAAAATCAACAAAACAAGAATATGTTGTTGAGGACTGGTGTTCATTTATTTATCAGACGAGAATAAAGTCAACAAACACAGATCAAACTGAATTTTCTCGGCCGTTTGTTTCAGGCAGCCAGAGACTGAAGGAGGCGAGCAGAGAGTTAAGTGTCAGAAAGTAGGCCGGCAGTAATAACTTCCAGACCTGATGTCATGCAGATGGTTTTTTTTGTTTTTTTTTCCCCCTCAGAAAAACACAGGGTGACCAGAAAAGGGGAGAAGTGTGAGGGAACGGAGGCAAATGCTGTAATGTGGTCTGTCTGTGTGTCTGTTTTTTCCATTTAGGATGGTTCAAGTCGTCTCACAAACAACAAAGTCTGGTTTCAAAGTGTGGAAACAAACTCTTTCTGCTGATGGGTGAACTCTAAACAACTCCAATCATTTGTGGCTTAACAACTTTGAAACTGTTCATATCTAACATCAAGAAAAAGTAAAAAAAAAAAAAAAAACCTCTTTGTGTATAAATGCAGTTTCACTCTCAGCTCTTCAGGTAAAGCAGCTAAATTGGAAGCTTGTAAACCTGCACGACTGTGGGACTAATGAGGAAACCCCTCTCCATGCTTTCAAAACCAGCCAATCAAAAGAAAAAAAAACACTTATTCTGACTTAATCACCCACCTCCTCAGTGGGAGCTTGCTCCCTAATTATCAGCCATCACTGTATAATGTATCTAATATGCATGAAAATGCAAAAACATGTTCAAGGTCATTGTCTCTGGAGCACGGCTGACCATGAGAGCACCGCGGCCATGTCGCAGCAGCAGCCCATTACAGTCATCTTGACAGATCTGACCTCCATTTACGTGTCAAAGGCTATTTCACATATGCTGCGCAGAGATAACCCTGCGCTTTGTTTTCAGAAATTTTACCCAGTGGGACATGCATCATTTGCAAGTCAATGTACTGGAAAAAAAGCATCTCGATTCCTAAAGATTGAGACTTCAGTGGAACTGCTGACAGCTCACAAAATGTTTCCTTTGCAATAACAAAGCAGCAGTCGGTTTGTTCTTTACATGAATTATTGCAGCATTAAGGTGAAAAGCTCTCCTGACTTCTGATGAATGCTGGTAAGCAGCACAGAACAAACATTTTGGTTTTCATCTATCAGACAAGTTCCATGATGCATGAAAAGGAGCTGAATTCCAGGGCGAGGGAAGAGGATGCAGTTGGTTCTTCTAAGGGTGATTTACAGCATTTTTTAATGGGCTGTCATTTCTTTAACTGGGAGGAGAATCTATGGTTCCAACACATAACTTTATCCTCCTCCCCTTATGTTGCTCTTTCATGTAACAGCTGGCCCAGATGTTGAACAGATGTAAGAGACTTCCTTCAAATGCTTGTAAACATACGTCTGCCAGAGGCTGATACGCATCAGGAGAGAAACCGAGAGAGCAGAGAGCAGGAAAGTAAGAATAAACAAAACTACAGATACTGTATTAGCAGTCTAGACACAGAGTATCGGGACTTTTTGGAAAATAAGATTGAACGGGGGAAAGAACAACACTAGATATGACCACCCACTCCCTAAATTGCTAGATGGAGCCTCTTAAAATGTCTGCAGCCAAACAGTTGGTGGGGAAAATCAGACCGCTTCCCGTTGCAGCCACTTTAAACTTATTTACTGCCGCTTTTCTAGCTGCAAATAGAAGACATACAGAACACAACAACAAAAATCCCCTTTTTTAATCCACATTTCTGGGTTAGAAGTCAGCAACTAACAAATGGCTTTTTCCCCCTTCTTTCCTCCTCTCTTTCTTACTTACTCAACTGGCCTCTACATTCCTTCTGCACTACCTCCTCCCTCTTCAGCTCAAACATAAAAACAGAACTGAGGAGAAAATTGGCAAGAAGAGGAGCTGACTTAACTGACCAGCTATGCCTATAAATACAGCCAAGCACAGTCTGCTCCTTCCCCGAAACCATATGGGGAATTTACAGATAATAAGTTCACCAAAGACAAAGTTCTGGTTGCTTACTTGACTCTGGCTCTTCAGTCTGGATAACCATAGTTGGCTTAGTGGGGCTGGAAGGCAGTGGAGGTCCCACGGTGAGTCTGAAGATCCGCCTCTCGTGCAGACCACAGTAGTGGTGGTGTAAGTGGCAGGAATAGAGGCCTTTATCAACAGGCTTCAAATCAGAGATGGTCAGTGAGAAGTCTCCTAATGTGAACGCATCCTCAGCCACTTGCATCTTATTCAGGGCAAAGAGGGGTCCGTAATCCCTTCGCTCCCCGGAGGCATAGAGGTCCACCAGTCGGTCGGCCTTGTCGGGTCGCACTCCAGGGGGCTGGAAGTCCCAGTGGGCCACCTGCTGCTGGTCCTCCTGGAGGCCCTCCCTCCACAGGGGGCGGCGGTTCACACAAGGCAGCACCACCGAGCTGCCCAGCAAGACCACGAACACGGTCTTCTCTCCGTCCCAGAAGCGCTTCTCCTTCCGGGCTGGAAAAGCAGATCAGTGTGAAACCCCGGCACTGGATGGGATGGAAAACATGGCAGGCTGATGATCTGATGGCCTCACCTGATTTGGTGACATTGAGCTGGATTTTGATGGACTGGTGAATCTGGCAGTAGTGATGGTGCAGATTGCAACTATAAACTCCCTTGTCACTTGCCATCACATCTAAAAGAGAAAAAAAAAATCCCCCAAACAAACAGAAATGAATGATAAATGCCTGTTAACATTGTTTATAAAGCTACCAGCAAAAAAACTGGAGTCTCACTGTTGATGACAAGCGAGAAGTTTCCATCAGTGAAGGCAGAGTCTGGGATGGTGATGCGCCCCTTGTTGAAGCCGTTGTAAACCCTTTGCCGGGCTCCGGGTGACATGTCCAAGACTCGCTCCACAGAATATTCCGGGCTGCTGTGGAACAAGTCCCAGTGCACCACCCTCTGACGGTCCTTCAGTCTGTCCCGGGTCCACACCATGCGGGGGCTGTAGCAGGGCAGGACGGCCTTGGAGCCTGCAGGGAGGGTGATGTTCTTTGCCTCCACTACCACACCGAGCCCGCTGCTGCTCTGACTCCAAGCTGGCAGGACACACACACACACACACACACACATACACGCATAAAGTGCACATTAAGTCATTCATCAGATTTACAGATTTTATTGAAGATGCACAGAAAGGAGAATCTTACATCCTGGCAGGAAGAGCACAGCAAGAACTGAAAGAGAGCAAAAAAGTAATGATTAGCTTTTCATGCTTCTAAGTCCCACAGTCTGCATTAATTAGATTCTTCACAGATATGAGTCAGTTCACTGATTAACTCCGGGGAATTACTTCAAACATTCCCACCAATAAAGCTATTGAAGTGTGGATGAAGATGTGAAGATGTGAAGATGTGGCGGGTTCAGACAGAGTTCAGGAAACAGAGGAACAAAACTGGACTGGACTCCGTGGAAAGATGAGATCTCAAAGAGGCTCAACACAGGAGGACAAATAAATATAGGATTTTCCAACAAAACTCACTAAAATATACTTTGCTGTTTGTGTTTTCTCACGCTGGAGATTTTCCTAGAGCAGACTTGCTATTTCTAATGTTTCCCACAGTTTGTCGTGTGTTTACTGACAGGCCAGCAGAGACGCGTGCGGCCAGAGCATACAGACTCTCTATTCATGTAGGCTGCTGGTGGCTTGTTGTCAGGCCGTGATCCTGAGGGGACGGAGAAGCAGAGTTTTATTCCACCAACCTGCCTTGTCTCAAAAGTCCAGGAAAATGACCAAAACACTCGAGTGTTTAATGGAAACTCAGCTGAAAGACAAATAGTTATATTTCTAATGTGCTGAAAGAAGATAGTAGATAGATAGAAGATAGTAATGAAAGAAGAACATAATCAGCAATGTTGCAGCACAAAAGCAGAATATGTCCCTGAAAGGACACAAAAGAAATGTATGTAAAAGTTTTAAGAGGAAGACTAGAAGAGACCTCAGACGGATTTTTTTATATGCACATCATTCCAGACACTTTAGGAGCTGACTGTAAATGATACGTTTCCTCTTCTTTGAAGCCTGAGCATCTCAAACTGTGCACAGGTTTGTGCCATGCAGAGGTGTCTCAGACATCCTAAAGACAACTTTTTAAGAAGTTTTTCCATTTTTAAGGAGACCTTATGGATTTAATCTGTATTAAAACATGTTGAGACAGTTTTTTTTTGTTTTGTCTTCTGTTTTGGTTTTGATTTGTGTGTATGTGCAAGTTGGTGAAGTCCCTTTTCTTTGTTAGTTTTTTTTCCCTGTCCCTGTGAAAACTTTTATAATCAATAAAAAGAATTTTTGATAAAATTGTTGAGAAAATAAGAGGAAATAAATGATAGATAATGGTATATAAGCTATAACGATATGATCATTGTGTATAATGAGCGTAATACAATATTTAATTATTTTAATATATTAATATGTATTCTTTTTCTGTCAAAATCGGTATGCCACCAGTAAGAGTAAAATTCTACTTTTAGATGAATACATCAGTAATATTCACTCAATAAATCATGTCTGACAGTGGAACAGTTTGTGTGACACATTCATTGTTGGTCCTGTTGTGTGAGTCCAACCAAAATTAACCATGGCTACAAGCCCTGCATGTGTATATTTGTAATATAATTTTAATGCTGTCAAATTCATAATGAAATAAATAAAATTCATTACACACGTTTTTATATAAAATTTGGTCATAAGATGACGCTCAGTAATGGTTCCAGACTTTTTGCGAGTTTCCTCCATGAAGTAATGTAGAATTCTACAAGAAAATTATAATTATTTTAAAACCCAACCAGCTGTGACATGCAGAATTGTTCCTCGGCTCATCCAGCCGTGTTTTGGGTTTGCGGTCTGTAACTTTTGGTGGGTTTACTATTGAGGGCTAGAAACTTTCCTGCAGACGTTAAAACAAAGTGTCCCAGCCCCTGTAATTGTCTCTCATTAGACACAGGAGCTGTTGACTCATCAGGTTGCAGTAAGACTTAACAACGTGCTATTGAATTACCAGTGATAATAACAGGCATTTAGCAAACGAGCTGAAAATCAGTGGTAGTTGTTAGGCTGTGAGTCAAATTGTGAAAGAAGAAAAAAAAAAACTTTATTTGAAGCTAAAGTTACTGTAGTCAGCATCATTTCTGTGGTTCATGAGCACTATGGATGTGTAAAGGTTTACTCACAGTCCCGTCACAGGTTGAGAATAAATCCTAAAAACCTTTCCAGCTGCAGACTCAGCTAAACATATAAAGATACATTCAGCGGCCTGGAGAGTGTTCTGACTGTCCTGTCGAGTATACTCGAGTGTGTATTTTAAACATCCGTAAGAAACAGCCCTGCACACTTTAATGTACTTGGACAGCTCGTCTGTGAGGTGAGGACCTATTAAAACTAGTAGGATGTGTATTTTTTCCTGCAGATCTGTAAGTATTACATGCTTCTGGATACGTTTAGTTTGTTTATTGTTCTTGTAACAGCAAATATTGTACAAAATATTCATGAAAAGCTCATTTGATATGATTTCAAAACATTACTGGGGCATTGTCTCAACATGTGAACACAATTCTGCAGGACGTGGTGGGCTCAAAGGTGACAGCCCACTGGCTCCCTACAGGATCTAAACGTACCATCCCAACTCAAACCTTGTTATTTTCTGCCTTGAATAGTTGCCTCCATGCTCGTACTATATGCCTTTTCTGGTCTAAGCAGCAGCTCTAATCTTTTCCATGCCTTGTTGTTTGTGGCCGCTTATTAAAACAGACCCAGCTATCATAAACACGGTTGGAGTGAATCCCCCTCCTCCTTCTTTCTCCTCACTAGCTGGACTCAATAATAAAGCCCTCACTGTAAAACACTCATTACTGACACATATAATGACTGGCTGCTGGATTGTGCTGACTCCTTCACTCAGACCACAGTTAACTGGAAACATATTGGGCTGGAGCCATTAAAAAAAAAAAAAGACTCACAATCACAACACCATGGGCTACTGTATCATGAGGCCGAAGCCAGCCGTAGCAATGCAGCTTAAATGAGAACTGAAGTTCCTAGATCTGAATTGATTTTGACTCCTTGTATTAAAGAAATAATTTCTAATCAACATGAAAGAATACAGGTGAGGATTCTATAGTATTTGATGTATTTTTGGTGTGGGGGAGTTACCATGTCAAGCAAAGGAGAGAGAAACAAAAAATAAGAGTGAATTTGGAGTGAACACAGGAAAAACTTTTCTATTTCAGTATCACTTTAAAGATAACTTAATTGTTTGCAAAAGCTACAACAGAATAGACTTTTACCTGCACCAGTCTGGGATAGAAATAAGTCTGTCAGTCTAGCAGCTCACTTATGTGGCGATAAGTTTGAGGGAATGTGTCTTAAAACCAGTTTTATGCTGATAGTTTACTGACAACTGCTTATATGACTTTATGAAGCATGGATAGATACTGGAGATAGATCAGCAGATTACAACTGAGAAACAAGCCTGCTTTTGTTCTCGCTGTGTAAATCTAACCTGGTTCCAATTATAACACAAAGAAAGTTTCCCATGTTAGTTTCTTTCTCTTCTAAAGAAGTAAAAGCCAATGCAGAACTTACTCCGAAGGAGAGTCATATCTGGGTGCATCTTCTTCTCAGCGCTGGCGTCAGAGGTGGTGTGCTCATCAATTGTTGAAACACATGAATACTTCTTAAAGTTTAGCGAGCAGCAGCTGTGTTCTGTTGTGCTCCTGCAGCCCGGAGCCTCCACAAGCTCCGCCTCAGCAGCTCATGAAATCTAACACTGCCTTTGGTTTGGTGCTGCTGCAGTTTTTCACAAATATGCATACTTCACTATTAAGAGTTTTAAAACTGAAATGCCAGATGGATACAGAGATGCAGTAAGGACATTATCATAAGTATGTAAGAACAAAAAGATGCACCAGTCCAACAGCAGATAAAACAGGCTAGAATTTTACTCTGTTAGAAAACTATAAAATTAAAAAGTTTGTTTACTGTCAGTTTGTTATATATAAAATCACTTATTCCACATTGAAATGTGGAATAAATGTGGAAAGAAAATCATACATTCAGGACAGCTTTTCCAGAGTTACCCATGTTATTCCCATTTTGGGATAAAACAAAAAAATCTGTTTCAGAGGTTCAGAAATTGATCTATTGCTCTTATTTAATGCAAACATACTTAATCCTAGTCTGCCAAAGCACTGGCACATGCAGCTGCAGAGCATTGTGCTTCTCCAAACTCAACACAATACTGCCATCTAGTGGCCGATTAGTAAAAATGTTAACCATGATACTTGAAGCCTGCAATTATAGTATTTAGTACAAGTACTGAGTAGGAAGAGAAAAAAAAAAAAGAAATTTTCAGCTTTGCAGGGGATTTTAATAGATTATGTACACAAAAGTATAACTGCACACCAAGGAAATGTGTCATCACTAAAAGCTTTAATTATCCCTAAATGAATAGAAACAGAGTGAGGGGTCAGTGTTCTACAGTGTGCAGGGTCATCCAGTGCAAAGGATGGGACCCAAACAAGAATCACTGTCAGTGTTTCTCAGTTCCTTCTGTTTCCATGCTGCTTAATGAAAATCTTAGGTGTGGTCCATCCCTCTGGAGCCTTTTTCAGCCCAGCTCTCTTCCAAATCCTCTGAAGATCCTCCTCAAACCGTTTCTGTAATCAAAAAACCAAAAAACGGTTGTATTCTCAAATCACAGACTTTTGTTTTTCTCCAAATGGAAATGAAGAATGTAAGAAACGACAAATAATGGAAAAATAGACCAATTCCTCTCACCTGCTTCTTCCTCCCCCGACCCTCCATCACCCTCCTCCGCAAGAATTTAGTCCGTTTTTGTAGCTTCCTGTATTTATGCCGGTTCATCTTCCGCCGTCGGATCTTCAGAACATTCTTACATCTCATGGGTGTCGCTGATCCCTCCCCGTCCTCCAAAACGGGGATGGAGAGAGGTGGCAGCACCTTCTCCTCCAGCAGCTCTGTGTCCTCCTGTGGCTGAGCGGACTCCAGCAGGGGGGGGAGGGAGTAGCGCAGGGAGAGCCAGCTCTCCAGAGGACTCACTGACAGCTTGCGAGGCACGAGCACCTCCTCCAGCTCCGGCTCAAGCTGAATCCATCGTGGAGGAGATGTGTTGTCGGCTGCTGTTGAGTAGTTTCTTGGTTTCTGGTGTAATGAGAAGCAGCAAGCAGGAATGCCTGGTTGTGCACATCTATTTAGAACTTCTCCTTGGGCTTGAAGTGAACCTGGACATTTAAAAAGAAAAGAGGTTCTGTCAGCTTGAGAAAAGTTGCCATGTTTTCCATTGCATAGGACAAGTCATCTTTGGTACCTGGTTCCTCCTTCACCACCGCATTTACGTATTATATTTTGTTAGATGTCACAGCATAAAAACTATGTTTTAGAAATGTTGTTATAGCTACATGTGATGATTTTCTCAGACCAGCCTTCTGCATTGTATGCACATCAGTATTAGATAAGCTCCCTTCCTACTTTGGTAGGACTACAACATAACTAGATACAATCTACAGTGAAAAGAACTTAAAGAAGGAAAAAGGGATAAAAAAGACAAAAACAAATAAAGATATTTTTGTTCATACTTACAAGTTGCTGTTCTTAAAATATTAAGACGTGGGACAAATCTTGAGACAAACATCATCAATGATCAGCCAAACAGTCATCAGGAATGAGTTAACTGATCACTGGTCCTGTGGGCATGAAAAAAGAAGAGTCAGTAAGATCTTTTGCACAAAGCTTTCAAAATGTTTAAGTAATTTTGGCTGTAACTTGTTTTTTCTTTCCCACAACAGAACAGAAAAGAATAATTTTCATTTTCATCGTAACATCTAAAAAACAGAATTTATTTATTTTTTCTCATTCTGTCCCGTCTCACTGATAGAAAGAATTTAAAGAGTGTCCAGTTGAGAACTGTCCTTAATTTATTTTACCTTTATGAGACCCCCCAAACCCCTGAATCATTTTTTCTTATGACAAAAAAAATCATTGAGATGGTAAATCCTCAAATATTGTTTAAAGAAACAATTAAAATTCTGCTTATTAATCTAATACATTTATGATTATAATTAAAGCTTCCAAAGAACAACTACAGCTGGGTTTAATAAACTTTTTTTTTTTAAATAACAAAAAGGAGAGACAGAAAACCAAAACAACACAAATTTAATGTAAAGTAATGACAATGAAAAATTTAAAGGATCAAAACGAAGAAAACCGACAAAATGGGGTGAATATCAAACATAAAGAGATGCAAAGGGAGACACGTATATGGTAGTTTTGAGCAGGTGATTTTTGTAATTGTAGTACAGATTTGTACATGCAAAAATGGTTTGTTCTGTGCCCGTTTTTCTTCCTTTGATACTACAGATCCTGCTTAATAATTATAATCAAGATGGGTTGTTTTTAAGCACTTTCACCAGTAGGCGTCAATGACATTTCCCCCATATTAATCCTAAATAATCTTCCACAAATTCCATTGAAGTCAGAATAAACCAACATGCTGGCACAAACCAGGTAGCAGCCCTAATTTATGTCAACCTAACGGATCATATTAGCACACAACGGGTATTTACCGATGTTTCTAAATTATTTAGAAATGATTTTAACGAGCGATTTTAAAAACAAAATCTTAAATAGCCTGCCTGTGGCCCGACATTACCAAATGATCGTTGGAGCTAGCTAGCAGTTAGCTGTGTGCTTGGCAGAAAGTCGCCGAGTCCCTTTAATTTTACGGTTTGCAAAAAATATTAAAATTGTACTTATAAACAAATGGAAACAATGTATTAAAAATAAAAATGCCATATTACCTAATTTGTCGTGACCGGGGTTTCGGTCCTCAATGTGACTTCAGAAGCCAAATTCCGGTCGGTGTGACACACGTTAAGCGTCACTTCCTGTTTCGCAGAGAAAACGAAGGTTCCGCTGGAGCAGAAATTATAACATCACAGTACAATGCATAATATATTAGAATAATTTGATAATGTAACAGAAATAATATATTAGTATATGTATTATATTGGTATATACATATGTCTATCCTCGAGAATAAAAAGAAAGAAAGAAAGAAAGAAAGAAAGAAAGAAAGAAAGAAAGAAAGAAAGAAAAAGAGAGAAAGAAAGAAAGAAAGAACGAACGAAAGAAAGAAAGAAAGAAAGAGAGAAAGAAAAGAGGCTGTGTTGGTGTATCCTTTTTTCTCTCTTTCTCTTTCCTTTCTTTCTTTTCTCTTCTCTCTTTCCTTTCTGTTCTTCGATATTTTGGTTCACCCCAAATCACTTTTCTTATTTCCCTTTTCCTCTTGCCAGGTCCAGCAATATAATGTGAATTGTAATCAAGTACTGAAATAAACAAACCAAAATAAATAAATAAATCCAGAATATCAAGGGGGGGCTCACATTTATAAAGCTCCTCTTGGCAAAGCAAAATCTGTCCAATACAACAAAGCAACCAGACAGCAACATTCTGCTTGCTATGATGCTGGACAGGACAAGTTAGAAAAAGAAAAAAAAGAAAAGAAAGACAGACAGACAGACTAGTGGAAAGTTTCATGATCAGTAGAGATGTGGCTGAATAAAGTAAAATAAGGAAAGTATTTCATCTGTAAGTAAAAAATGCAGCTGTAAATAGCCAAATAGATAGGCTGCATCAGATGTCTCTAAAATCAATAGCTAAGTTGACATTTATGGAATTGTGTTATTTCAAGTTTATATTTTAAATATAGCACAAGCTGCATCTGTTTATGGAGATGCAGCTTCACATAAATGGTTTTTAATATTCTAATTATCTTTGCTTCATTGTTTCAGTCTTGTTCATAGAACAAGAGTATTATTTTCATTCATTTGATTTATCTGAATACTAAGATTGAAGATTCTTTGCAAAGTTCTTTAAAGATGTTTCAGTTGGCCCATTTCTGCGAGTTTATTCTTTAGTCTTGATTCAGTTTTACCTCATTTTGGCTCATTAAATCTAAACATGTTTATATGTGACACCAAGAGATGAGGCCTCCACGTTTAGATTGCTCTAGTTTTACACTTGTGGGCAGCCACATCAAGTAATTTATTCATGGGACTTTCTCCTCTCAGCTTTCATTAAGATGCTGGGAAACAGAACGCCCCACTGTATGATTTTCACCATGCCACATTTAGAATGATTGTGTTCACACTGAATGAGGAGAGTAATGACACCAGGCTGTAAAGTTCTCAGGGCATTTATTTACAATAAAAACAAGCAAGAACGAAACATTCATTTCAATGTAAATCTTGCTGACTATTAACTATTTTCCTCAATAGCTTTACTTTCACCATCAGTGTGTGACATAAGGCAACTGAAAGGATCAGCCGGACTTACTGTGAGATTTTCCCTTTCACAGTGAAGTCTGAATAGCTTTAAAAATATGTAGTAAAAAAAAATCCCATCATAATAAAATAAAATGGAAAATTCAAACAACAGTAAATAGTCAAATTGGCAGTTATCCCAAGATGTTTCTCAGTCCTCTTTAAACCTAATGGCCTATACATTATACACTATTTACTCCAACTAAATATGTATTTACAAAATCAGTAGTTGTGTTTAGAGCTATTTAGTCACTTCAAAAGCAAATAAAAATATTCACTGTTTTGTAATATTTGCATTGCAAACTTACTGCACTGAACAAGATCTGACCCCTGAAAAAGAGCTTTACAGATGACATTATAATTTACGGCAAAGCAACACATACAATACAAGCAATGACAAGATGCTGAATGGAGAGGTACAGTAGAACAGATAACTGCCATAAATGCCACTTTAACAGGAACCAAATCAATAAATAAAAACACAGACAAGACAGAAAAAAACCCAACTGAGAACATAATAAGACTGGTCTATGCTCCGACAGACGAGACAGACAAACCAGTTAATACACCCACCGATGGAAACATCCATAGATCAGCAGACTATACCGACAGTGATGATGTACAGCTGATTAATGCCACCGTTTTTTTCACAATTAAGCTTCAATTATTTAAAAAAATATTTGTTTTTTATTTTAATGTTGTTGTCCCATGTTTGGCTGCAGAATGAGTGATAAATGTGAGGTATAATAAAATCAAAGGCCAAGAGAAAAAAAACTGAGAAAGCAGAACTTATAAGGCCATTTCTTCATGTTACGGTACATTGATATCTTCGCCATGGCCTGCGGTGTGAAGCAAAGTCTGTAGAAAAATAACCAGAAGGAAAAAAGTGCAATTGTTTTGCTGCAATAATACTGTCCTTGTATTTGGATTTCTTAAAAAATAAGCTAATCTGATTCTAAATATTTAGTGTGTACACTACGGAGCTTACCCAAGCCAATGTTTTTCCTAATTTGGTCAATTCATTCAGCTCGTTATCTTTACTTTGCAACTGTACAGTGGCACTGTCTTTTTTTTTGTTTAGCCAGCATACCTTGACTTCAAGACAACATCTAAACCAAAAAATACCCTTTACAAATAAAGCAATTGCATTTGCAGATTAAATGTGCACTTCAGAAACAAAGTTTAGGTAGAAAAATATACAGCGAGGCAACAGATGCATGAACAGGCAAAGAAAAGCACGGAAGGAAACAAAATTGTGCAAAAGCTGGCCACTCTTTGTGCGTCACCCTGTCTAGTGTCTTCTAGGTTTCCGGCCTCCCTGAGCAGCCGACTGGCCAGGCTTCTTCTTCTGTTTCGCGTTTTCCTCGTCTTCATCTTCCTTCTCATCACCGGTCATGGCAAGTACCTACAAGTTTCTCATCTCCCAGGAGTGTGACTTATGGGATTGCTTTGGGAATAAGAAAAAAACGTGGTTAAAACTCAAACACATAAATGACAAATGTTATTTGTGTGCTGGTTGTTTCTGGCCCCAGTGGACTAACCTGAAGATGGACATCCAGAATAAAACCACTTGGGTGGACCTAACAGTTCTGCACAAAGAGATGGAGGAAAAGTTTCAGTTAAAGTATGCTGGAAGGAAACAGCTGTATGACAGTGGAGATTTGGACGATGAAATTGACTCACTGATGAGGAGTGATGGTCGTGTGATCGTTCCAGTTTAATCCGAACGTCGGTTGACTTTCCTCGATCAGGTTTTCCAGGTCCTGAAGGACAAGTTAGAAAGCGGTTAACCCAGAAACATGTCGGAAGCCTGGCTTAGAATTTAGTTGAGTTTATCCAAACATCTCGTAGGATTGTAGGTGGATGGGTTTATTAAAAAAATTGGTAAACAACACACGTGCAAAACAAATAGAAAAGAATCTAAATAATCTTTTCTTTCATTTGCTGGTTTCACTTTGCAGAACAGAAACCATTTGCTGAACATGACCGAAGTCTGCTTAGGAATCACTGAGCACCCAATAAGAACCTTTACCCACTTATGTGATCAGCTCTTACAGGACCCATCCCATAACCTGTCTCCTGAGTTCATGGCTCCCCTCAGGATGTACGCTTTGTTATCCAGGTTACAGCATACAGAGAAGGAAGAAAACCGTTGTTCAAAGGGCTTCCCAGCTTCTCAACGCTGAAGAAACTCACAGATTTAAGCATCTAAAACAATCTATCTACAATCTAAAATCTGTAAAACGTGTGAATTTGACAGCTATTTCCAGTTACCAGCATATTCTCAGTGACATATTTTCCCTTCATAAAAAGTTAACTATACAATGTAGAATAAAGGTAACTTATATTTTCGCCATCTAGCATGGGTAAAAGAGAAGTACTGGAACACTTGTGATACATAGTCTGCCTGCAGAGGGATGTATTCAATCCAGTTCTCCCAAATCTACCTGCATTTATCCTTCTGGAATCTCAAGGAGTAATCTCTTCCATTACATATATTTCCAAAATTATGTTGTACCACTCTTCCAACATAGTGTAGTGGCTGCGCTGGACTGAGCCATTGCCTAGTTATAGATCTCTTACTTTCTAACTGGACTTGTAGCCACTTTATATTCCTCTTCTGTGTCAAGGACTGCACATTTCCTGGACAAAAGGAATTAAATCTCAGACATATTTGAGTCATAAATGTTTAATGTTTATGAATATCTCTCCATTATAATTGCTCCTTTGGGATGAATAAAATTAAATGAATTGAAAGTATACAGTTATGTAATATCAAAGAGATAATTCCATTAATTTGAGGATTTACTCTTTCTTTAATATCTAATAGCTTGTTTTGTTTTATTATTTTACATTCTTTATATTCTTTAGTTTAGACCCATGTTAATGTGGTATGTTCCCTCCTGACCTTCAATAGTCTCTTATGGGTCTCTGTGGGGGATTGGGCTTCTTCTATTGTAGCCTCTCCTTACGAAACTCCCTGGTGTGCAAACACTCTAAGCCTTTGGTTACTTTCAAATCTTCCTTTAAAGGTTTCCCTTTGTGAATAAGTTGGCTGACATGTTTATTGGCCTTTTAAAAAAGCACTTTAATATATATTTATTTTCTTATTCTTTCTCTTCTCTTTCATAAAGTGCTTACTGACGTTGAGAGTTTGGAAAAATGAAATGTTTTATTATTTTGATATTAGCTTCATATATATTATCTTCAGAAAAAAGAATATCCACCAAGAATATATTAAATGTAATATCGTCCCTTGCACAGCAGCCTCAAGGAAATAAATTGATGTTATTTGTTTATGCCGAAGCCTGCTCACTTCCTCATTACAATGATAAACGCAGAATCTGTGAAGGTTTTTCATCATTGTGGCACAAAAGAGATACAGCTGAAATATAAGGCTCTTTTTTTTTAGTGGTACACAGAAAAATACCAAAACCAGAACATTTTCTAGGTACTGAGGTAATGGAATTCACAACATTAAAATAATTGATCATTCATGTATTTTCTGGACTTTTTTTTTCATAAACAGAAAAGTAAAAACAGCTTTTAAATTAATTACTAAAAATGTGGTATTATCCTTTTTTCACTTAGAGAGATAAACATAGTATTTTATGTTAGAAAGCAGATTTGCCATATTTTAGGCTTGGTTGTCCACCGCTCTCACCTGGAGAGCTGCCACGGCTGTTGGCACTAGTGCAGCTGATGCTGTCATCAAGCCAAGTGCTGTAGGTGAGGGAGTCTCGCTTGTGAGGTGTCCCAGCAGACGACAGACTCTCCTGGTGAGCGTAGAGGAGACACGTGGAGCCATGCACACATGAGACATGTGGGTATCTGACAGCTTGGAAACATCTGTCTTCCTTTGTTACAACATCTATCCCACAAATGATATTTCCAACTCACCATGCCTGTGTCATAGTCCTCCGCTGCCTCTGTCTCGTTCTCCTCTACCACGCTGGCAAAGCTGCTGGCGTTTGACGAGGATCGGGAGAGATCGTGGGCCTCTGGGATGGACGGGGTCCTGCCACTAAGATAAGAACTACACCCTGGGTTACCACGCTCCAGCACAGTCAAATCCAATTTTATGTTACAGGACACAAAGATACAAGCCCTGCCGCAGGGGATGATTACATCAAGTAATCTGATGATGTGTCAACTCCTATGATCAGTATCTACATGATATTGTGCTAACCTGTCAATCATACACACCTGTTCTTTGTAGTCGTGAGTACCTCTGGAGAGCTCTGATCTGAGTTGTCAGATCGGAGATCCTGAGAAGCATGGCCGCTGTCAGGAGTCTTCTGAGTGTTTGGGGACGTTTCTCTGCTGCTACATGAATCATATAAAACAACAACAGGCCTACTGATTGAAGTTATTATCGAGAGAAATGTGTAAATGGGAGTTTAGGTGCACAGGAGTCTCCACTTACCTCTTCTCATGGACTTCTTGAATATTTTCAATTCCGATGGCACTGCTTCGCCTAGAGCTGAAGGGACCAGACTTTTTCCTGGTCGGGCTTTTCCCTGGGATTATCAAAGACTGCCAGGGAAAGCAGAAAAGCAATCAGGGCCAGACTCCAAATATATTTTGAGTTAAATCAGGTCATCCTCAAGAGCTCATGAGTTTGATTATTTAATTAATCACTGAGAAGAGTCAATGATTACTTTAACCCACAATTAAACTGTTATTGAATTCTCTGGGAAAATACTTCACAAAAACACATCATCCTGAATTACCAGGCTGTTGTGTAACTCTGCTTCCTTCCATTCATTACTTTTATGAGAAAAAGAAAATCTGTCTTTAGCAGGTTAATGACAAGCGCCGGTGACAGAGCAGAGCAGAGTGGAGCGGGAGATGAAAGCTGGGTTTAAAGGCTACGCTGCCTGCCACTAAAGATGCTTTCTCAGCAACTGCTTTGTTCATTCAGTCTCTCTTTAAAAGCTCTGAAATTAGGAACTTGAAAAAGCTTTTGATTTACTGGGCTTCAAAGAGCAGGAGGAAAATTCTCTTTTAATAATTTCCCTGTGACTGAGCCATTTTTTCATGAATATTCAGTATGTCCAGACAAATAGAGAATCAGGTATACTAGAATTAAAGCACAGTGACAATAAAAGACAAGAAAAAGTGAACATATACTGCGGTAGAGCAGAAAGCAGTAAACAGAGAAAAAGAGACCACAGCGTTAGCCTGAAGGGAGTCAAGTGCTGCAGCTTAAATTTAGACTTCTTTAATAAAGCTGAATAATTTCTAACTTAAAATATTTGTCAAATTCAAAAGTTTGGACTTTCTAAAGCAACTAATTCAAACTTGAAGACTATTTACAGTATATGAACTTCTGCTTCTCACAAACTGTGATAAAATACATCTTGTCTGTGGTGTTTACACTGAATATGCGTTTCAGAACTGACATGTACAGAGAAACCTTGTTTAGCCATGATGCAGTGGAGCCATGCAGAAAAACACGAAGCAAACAAAAAGGAAAGCAGGAAATTAGTAGTTAGAATTAGACATGAACCTCTTCTACTGTTCCTATCCCTATGGCACTGCCTCGCCGTCCATATTTACTGGGACTTTTGCCTGGGACAAGCAATGACTGAGCCAGAGAGGAAGAAAGAAAACAGAGAGAGAGAGGGACAGATACAAATGGAGAGATACAGACAGAATAAGAGAGAGGGACACAGAAAGAGTGGTAATGGTGGATGATGAGAGAGAGAGGGGAGAGAAAACATGAGATCTTTACAAATATATATGAGACTCCATGCAATAAGTCATGTAAGTCAAACAAAATACAAAGCACGTGTTAAGTGAAGAATACAAATGGAGACTGTTTGGCTCCATGGGTGCAACACAGGCAGCTGAATGGGAGAGAGAAGAGATCGACCAGTTATCTAAGTCGTCTGCCTGTGAGGAAGAGGATGAAGAAGAGATTAAAAAACAAGATAGGACATATGGTACTGTTTAAAAGGTTAGGCAGGTGTGAAAAATGCCTATCATTTAAATCAATTTACACAATGCAATGTGAACTAGCATAAGTATAATATAAGGTGTGACTACCATTTGCCTTCAAACCAGCATCATTTTTTAGGCACACTTTCACAAAGTCAGGGAATGTTAAGGATTCTCCTTCTCACCAAATGGGTGCTAATGAGCCTCATTTTTTTCATACGTATTCAGACACAGTCATTAACAGAGATCTAAGCTGTGAGCACAGCAACATGACACAAGGGAGTCATTCTACATCAGCAAGGACTCCTACAGGGAAAGACTGTGGGTGGAAGGTGTGCTGTTTAAGCTTTTTTTATGAAGCACAAAAAAAATGCACCATTGGGAAGTGGAGATGCAGTGGTTTGATCAGGAAACTTGATGAAAAAATGCAAAACCTCTAATCTGGAAACAGGGTCAACGACTGAACTGCACAGAAACATGAAGGACTGCGTGCAGAAAAAATGCAGCAGGCGATCTAGACTGAAATATTTGGCTGTAACAGGTGACAGTTTGTGTTCTGACGGGCTGGAGAGTGGTACAGTAATGATTGCCTGCGGGCAACTATGAAGCATGGTGGAGGTTCTCTGGGAGTTTGGGGAAGTATTTCTACAAATAGAGTTGGTGATTTGGTCAGAATCAACTGTGTCCACCACACAGAAATCCATCCAGCAGGCATCACCAAAGAGGGAGGCGTCTGATTGGTTCTGAATTTATTCTGCAGCAGTGCAACGACCTTAAAAATATATTGATTATCAATATCTTCAGGGTAAGAAACATGACATGACCCCCAGCACTCTGACCTGAAAAGACAGATTTAAGCCAAGCTATATCTGAAGTTCTGGAGAAAAACAACCTGCCCAGTTCCTTAAAAACTGTGCAGCAAGTGTGTAGACAGAGGAATTTTCACACAAATATTTTGTCTCACCAAATACTGATTTAATTCAGATTTCTGTTCTTCTGTAAACTGATGAAGTTTAAATCTTGAATACCAAAAGCAAATGTAAATTGTACCTGTAAAACCACTTTTCAAACCTGCCTTGAACAAATGAACAGTCCTATACATCAAAATATTCATTTGGTCTCAGGTTACGACAGTATGGCAGGAAAAAAACTAGGTTTTAATCAGTCACAAAGCATGTTATTAACAAAAGGAAAAAAAGGAAATTTTGAAACTGAATGATGCAAAAAAAGAGTACCCTTTTAACCTCTAAACAAAACAGAATCAAAATGTGTATAATTTCCTGCAGTCTCCCATAATACACGCTATCTACATATAACAAAGGAAACATGTGCAAAGCTAATGTTGAATGAAGACCTTGTAACTACAGTTTAGGAGTCATGTTTAATTGGATTGTCGATAATGTGTTAAAATGAGCTTTTTGCATCTTTGTCTGGACTTTAAAAGAAAAAAAAGACACTGCAAAGTTTCAAGGTTTTTACTTTGTGACTTAAATATTAATCTGTGTAATCAAATTTAACCTTCATGGGGGATCATCAGTAAAACTGCATGCTTTACCTGACATGCACACGTACACACACAGAACAAACACCTAGAATGCTTGAACAATGCAGATGCATCAGGATTTAAATAATTGGACTAGAAGTTAAAATAAGCTCTAATCCAGGACTGTCGCCTTCAGTTACTTGAGCATTAACCTTATCGATCTTGCAGAGAGTGTAAGAACAACAATCATTTTCAGAGGGTCGGATTTAACACCAAAGCTGGCAATATTTGCTCCTCTTGGCTGAGAGTGTGGCGCGTCTCTGTGAGAAGTTAGTGCAGCAGGCAAAGTGAGGAGGGGTTAACGCTAGTGGAGCCGCTACGGGAGGCAGAAGCTCGCCTTACTTAAGCGGGACTGTACTTACAATCCCTGGGAATTTGGGGCTCTCTGCCAGGCTGTGGTTAAAGGTGTTGGTCAGGCTAGTGGAGAATGTGTACGGCCTCTTGAAACTTAGCCCCATGGCATCCACAGAGTGGCTCCTACTGCGGATCACCCGCTACAAAAAGAGATGAGGAGGAGGAGGAGATACATTCAGATGGCGCTGACCTTTGTGACCTCGCTGTATCGCTGTGCAGCATTACAGGCTGAGAGGAGCCTCGGGGCTGTCCCTGACCGCTGACCACTACAGGCAGAGAGCACTGGTCTGATGCTAATCCTTATGGAAAAGGAAGCGACAGAGAATGCTGTTATGCTTCAGTGCTTGGAGGGGGGATTTAGATGAGTCATTATGTTTAGGTAGGTGGGAAGAGAAGAGAGAGGAAGTGGCTTGTGCAGATGTCAAGCCACGCTCTATTTAAACAAAGCCAAGTTTAAATCCCAGTGCACCTTTTTTTGTGTGTTACAAAGTGGAGAAGCAGAGGGATGTGATGGTGAAAGAAATCCATCCATTCTCTATGACGCTGAAACACAGAGATGACAGAATCATGGAAAAATGTGACCACTGGCACAGAAGCATGCAGAGTACAGCATCATGTCACATCTAAGATGCATAAGGAAGAAAAGCTGGGAAGCACAGAGTGGTGTGTTCCACCAGAGGGTTTCTTTCATTCAGGTTTAATACATGCTGAGGCTGTTAGAGCCCAAGCAAGAACAATCCTGAAACACTTCCAGAGAGAAGTCAAAAGAGACATCTGACTGCCGATAATAAAATGTCGCCACTAACAGTCGATGTTGCTTCTGCACTGTTCCTGTGTTATAACACAGACTTTTACAGTCTTAAAACAGCATTGATAGGTAACAGTATGAATAATTTGTCATTTCAGAAATACGTTCACATTTACTTGTTGAAAGTGGAATGAAAAAATCAATATCACTTTCCAATCTGCCTGCTCCTAAATTACAGCCGGCAGCATGTTACCTTAGCTTGGCTGAGACTGGAAACGAGGGGCTGCTGGAAAGAAACTAAATCCAGTGGCGCCTCCAAATGCTGCAAATCAATACAATTTAAAGGGTACAAATGAGTGTTGGTGGGGAGTTAAAAAAAGGATCCTTCTTCTGGAGAAACTGGCTATGGCTCAGGTTTGCCTCTGTCCATGTTTTCCATGTTTTCCAATAAGCTAAGCGCAACTTTAACTTAAAATTTGGGGAATATTTTCAGACAGAACTTTGTCTTCTCATGGCATTTTCTTTCAGAAAGTTACAGGAAGTGAAGCAGCCTGGTCGATGCCTCTTGCCTCGGAACATTAGTCTCCGGTTACCTTAAAGGACTCAAAGAAGCCCCCTCCTCCTGCACTCCCATTTTCCAGTTTGTCGTCCTCTCCTCCTACGCCCATTATGGACTGTGTGTTCATGTGGAGCTCCTCATAAAGGGTCTCTAGCAAAGCCGATCTGGTTCGCTCCTTTAACAAGCACACAAAAAGGCAAATGAAACAAAGCAAAGATTTTATATATTTATTTCGTTTTTGTTACTTTGACCACGCATGCAAAATCACAGGGATGCCCTAAACAATGTTCAACAACGTACCTCTAGTTTGGCAAATTTTTCAGCTTTGTAGCAAGCATACTCTGCATTGATTAGCTTTGTAAAAAGGAATTCATGGAATTCAGGGCCCTAGAGATAAAGGGAGCAGAGAAACAATTCATCCAGATGGAAAATGAAGGATAAGGGGAATAAAATATGAAGATTCTGAAGGTGCAGAGAGGTTCATACCTTTGTAAAGACAGCAGGATTTGGGAGGGCTGGACCAAAGAAAGGAACATCGTCCCTCGCTGTCACTGACACCTAGGGAGTAAGATTGCATGTGCATGACCATTTATGCAGGAAACAACTGAAATTCTGCAGGAGACAATGGAAAGAAGAAGAATTAGGTTACCTTGTAGAGAACATTGTCAGAGCAGGGGCTGACAGCTTGGACCACAATATAGGCATGAAGAAAGTTTGATGCAATCATGTCTGGTACAAAGGGAGTATTTTCTTCTTGGAATACAATGGCCACAATATCATTCCCTATGTGCCTTTTTCTCTGCAGCTGCAACAAAACAGCCCCATGATGGGTAAATAAGTTCATTTCTAGATTAAATCATGTCAAATATTCACAAGAGTAAAGCCAAAATGAAAGAAATCTATGATAAAACTATTATATTATCAAGTTATCTTCAGGAAGTTGCAGTTTCAATCCAAGAAAACCTCACATTTCAGTAAAAACAGACAAATGTATTTTAACTACACAGAGTGCAGACATCAGGACTCATAAATAAGGGTCAATGCTTCATTCCTCTTTCACGGTATCCCATCTGGTGGTGTGTGAATTTGTTAAACACCACGATGGGGTGCTGTTTCCTTATTGTTTGCTGTCAGCTAGAACAAACACTGCTGGGTCAAAGTATCCCGTTTATAGCATAACACACTACTGAGCAAATATAGAGACACCTTTCTTATCTGTCCATATGTGCAAAACAGGGCAGCAAATGGTGTGTGAACTTGCACTTATTAGTGCTTGTGTAAATATATGAGAAAGAACAGCAGCAGGATTTGGCTGTAAAAGCAATGTAGGATTTCTGTGCACGAATGCAGACCCTGAGCCACAAGCTTCAGACAGTTAATCATCTGCTGCTGTTTGTTTATCTTTTCTTATGGGTACAACAGCGATGTGTATGCATCGTATGATAATATGAAACCCAGAGGGAACCTGTCTGACAGCTTGCTGTGAATTATCAGAGGTGTGTTAGTCCGGCATTGTATTAAATTACCTGTTGGGTGTCCCCCTCTGTGTAAGGCAGCTTTGTGGACACATGGAACATGACCTCCTTGTTGCGGTAGTTGCAGTAGACGGATTCTGTGCCAGTCTGCCCATGAGTCACGTCTAACCCTCCGCGGAAACTGTGAGAACACACAACCATGTCTAACAGGATATTCTACCATCACTACTCAAGCATGACCATCATTCCTAGAGCATGCTTGATACGATGTGATTTTCCACATTTTTTTAAAACGCATGCAGATGTGGCACATTTATCTCTGTTTGAAACAATTACTCAAATCTTACCCCTTAAAGTTGTGGAGTTCAATTTTCTCTCCCAGAAACTCCAGGAATTCTACAAAGGCAGGACTCTCTTTGTTGTTGCCAAACAGCTCTTCCTCTGACGTCTAAGCAGTGAAAGATTAAAAAAATCAAAGCTCGAGCACTTACAAGATTAAATGACTGAGAATGATCTGGATGTTTACTGTGTAGTTTAATAATATCTTGTCAGGTCATATTCTAAGAGGAAAAAACATCAAATTGATCAAATCTTCATAGAGCAGCAGTAAAGTCACAAATATCTTATGTAAGGAGTTTTTTTTCCTGCAATAGATCATGAATGGAAACAAAAAAAGGGTATAACCTGAAGTGTTTGGTGATCATGTTTCCATGCACCACATTTGCATCCAAGATGACAAAGCTAGCTACAATCAGTTACAGATATGACAGGACCTTTACAAATTGGGAAGCCAGTGATTATCAAGGTGTGTGCAGTACAAGTGATTGTCTATTGTCTGCAAGTGGAGAGGTGATATGAACACAAAAGCATTTTGATAAAACAGACAAATGGAAACAATGCCTGAGAAGAAGCTGCCATTATTTATCATTTCTTTCCTGAATGCAACGTGCCTGTTTAACAATCCTGGCATCAATGCAGAATAGAAAATGAGAAGAGGGTATTCTGTGTCTGCGAGACAGCCCCTTAGGTCAGTTACTGTGTACATAATAATGTTTTCAGAACTATTGGTTTTAAGAGATCAGCAGTGCCCATCCCTCATCTTTCCAAAAGTGGATGTGCCCGCAGAAAAACATTCAATTGCCTCTCTGCCCTCTTGCCCCCAGCTCCCCCTTTAGAGAACACAAAAGGACTGATTGCTTCAGAAAATGAGAGGGTGAGCTGAAGACAGCCACAATGACTGGGCTTGATCGAAAGCCACAATTAAGAAAAAAGGACTGAATATAATCAGCTTCCTTGAGGAAATCACAAATTACAATGCACAATCCATTGTTCTCCGAGGGTGAACTATAGGAGGATGCACGCGCCTCTGCAGCCCCACCTATTAATCCAGTTTACAACCTGACCCTTTGGCTCACCTGTCCAAACTTTTGATAGATGACTCCAAACTTGAAATTATTGCTTATCACATGTTCATCAAAGGTGACGATAAGTCTTGAAGCCTGTGAAATGGCAGATATGATGAGAAACAATGCATGACGTGTTCTTAGCACTGTCCAAAACCTCTCTTGCACATGTGTGGACTGGCTGGAAAAAGCAACATCTGTTTTTGATTCCAGCCCATTGAGCCTAATTGTATCACATATCCATCTCTCTCTTCTGTTCCTGTATGCACACTGCAAGCAAAATTATGAGGCGAAATCCGTTCCATTCTAATAAGCGCTCTCAGTCAGTCTAAGCTAACCGAAACCAAAATGTGTATGCTGAATGCAAGAAAAGGGAGTTTTGTTTTCTCCCTGGAATATATGGCTGTGCATATTCACAAATTCATTGGTTTATTCTCAGACTTTTAGCAAAAATAAATAAAGTAAAAAAGACAAAAGGCTAGATTATTACTCCGTCATCTTTTAGAAGATCCTCTACCTAAAGAAAAGTGACATAAAGCTCTATGTGCTGATGTCCAGCCTTATTCAGCCTTAAGCAGCCTTTCTGCTATAGCACACACTTTATGTGGAGCTGTATATATTAGTAATCTAGCTGAGGAAACATTCATGCTCTTACTCCCCCTTCCATCTATTCACTCAAATACAGTAGAACAATAAATAAAAAATATTGCCTTAGACTCATAACACTCAGTCTTCCTTCTTGGCTCAGGGCATCCAGTAATTTGCTCATCTGTTTGATGGTGGAATTGGATGAAACATCCTGGAACCTTTTTTAGTTTGTTTGTTTATATGTATCCCATAATGCAATTAAAAAGAGGAAATATCTTCCAAATATCATGAAAAAGATTTGTCAGGTGCATGCACGAGGACTGAGACTAGTCATGCATGCTTTGGTCATTCTTCCTGATTTTATGCTGCATTGTGGATGATTGCTCTCATTGGCTGCTGCCCTACCCGGCTGCATCTAGAGTTACTTTTAGGTAAAAGTTTTGGAGAGATCGAAAATGAAGTTGGATTTGCATATCTCTCTGGAGATACATAATAATGAGAACATTATGCTGTAACATTAAATGCCACATACTGAGAAATGGCTGGGTAAGAAAGAGCAGTTGCAGCTACTCAAATAGAACTTACTTTTGGATAAAGGACGGGAAAAAAGCGGTCCACGTTCACTTCTTCACAGACAAGCTTGGATAAAAAAAAGCAAAGAAGGAAAAAATGTCAGAATGTGTTTTGAATCAGCCATGGATGATCAATCCCTGTGCAAATGAAAACATCTTTTCTCACCTTGGCCATTTGGACAACATTGGGAAACTCTGTCAGACAAGAAATGGGGATCACATCATGGTAGGTTTTCAGCTTGGTCCTGGTTAAGCCATAAAACAACAGGTGTGGCATTAAAGTCATATAACACAATGCAATATTCCCATCAGATGGGAAAGAGATGATCCGGTATGCCCCATAATCAAACTTCTCCACCCTCGCGTCTCTTTGCCTTCTATCCTCCCTCCCAGCTTTATCACCACCCACTCACTGGCCTAAATAGTCCATCTGTTACTCTGCTGTGGAAGTGACACCTCTGTTGACACTCTCTTTAGCTTTATGACTTCTACAATAACACCCAAGAGGATGTGAACATCGAGTCAACACCGGACATTAAAAAAAGAAAGGAATTGATTTTGATCTTATATCTTATGTTGATCATGAATGTGATGAGTTTTTCTTTGAGCTCACAAAATGGTCATATTAAGTTGATGTTCAATGCACAGACAGCGACACCACATTAAAGCATTATTGCATAATTAGAGTTACCTGAGCATTAGACGGAGATGTTCCTGGTCAACAATCACATCATATTTTAGGGAGAACACCAGATGTCCAAGGGCACTGTCCACTGAATAGTAATTAAAGTGCTCCTGAGGGCACAGAGTAAGCAGACCACCATTAATATCTGTTATAAACAGAGACACAGACATGAATACTCATCCCTTCACCAAGCTGAGCCCATTTTCTGTTGCTTTTCACATGCAGATCACATTTTTTTATGTAAGAACAGGTGGCCAAGTAACATATCTTCATTAGAAACAGTGTACGTGATGCCAAAGTGAGAAGCTACTCGCTGTTCCTGGAGTCTGCAGGGATTTGCTTCTTCCTCATTCATATCATAATGAATATCTTACAAGAAGCAGAATTGATCAAGTGTCAAATGTTCCTCTGCAAGAAAGCAACAGGGAGGAAGGAGGCTGTTTTAATGAGAGAATTCATGAATACAACTCAAAATAATATCCCTCAGAAAGGCAGCAAATCTTCAAAAAGAAATTGCAGGCCCAATTTTATTATGGAGTAAGCACAATTATTTAATGTGCCACAGTCATTATAATTAATTGCATGTTAAGCCAAAACATTTCACTGGGGAAGGCTCACCAAGTAATGAATGTTACACAAATCAAGCAAAAAGCAAGGATAAGATGAATAAATCTGCTTCAATAATCCCATAAACTGGTGTAGGGAAACTAACCGGCTCCAGAGCAAAAGAAAATCTAATTTATAACAAACAGAACAGCATCTATCCATACTGACAAACAACCAATTACAATAGTTCACTCCAACACTTTTAACTTCACAGCAAAGACAGAGGACAGCAACTTCCAAAGCCGAATACACATAAGTCTGACTAATTGTATACCATGTGGAGTCCAGTGGGACTTGTATTGTGTTGTGTTAAAGCTTGTGTATTACATTGTATAAGCCATCCACTACATTTACATCCTAATAATAAAAGACACTTTATGACTTGCAGATTAAAAGCAGAAGTAACAGATATTTACTACACTGATTAGCCACAGCTCACACAGAAAATGCATGTTCTACATCCAGGATGTACAGAAAAAGGCAGCAAATGCAGATGCACTGTCTGTCTGAACTAATTCAATGTGACTTAGCAAATAAATCAAAATATCGTTAAGTTCTTTTTCTCTATTAAGACAATGTTTCTCAGGATCATTTCTTGATGGAATTTGCTTTATACAAGAAAAAACTCAAAAGGAGAAGTTACAATCTAAGGTTCTCTTTGTTTTAACTGCACAATAATTTCAGAGCATATTAAAAAAACTGATTGAAATTGTTCCATTATGAAACATGACTGGTCTGGTTATGAGGAATAATGCATTCTGATTATTACTCCTCTCAATGCATCCTTAGTTGTTTCAGTGCAGTCATTCAGTGCTTGAGCTTTCTTACATGATCACTAATTCTATCTTTTCAATTCTTTCCTTTTTATAGGACAATGACAGAAAGGAATCGTCATCTGTGGTGCGGCTAACCTTTCCCAGGAAGTGTTTCCGGAAGATTGTAGCTGTTGTGTTGCACTCCAGCTTGGTTCGAGTGTTTGGGGACGGAGGCTGGGGTTGCTCTGACACCCCAGTGTCGCCCAGGTCGTGGTTGGTCCCCTCAATCCAGTAACCACCAAACTGTGGCAGCAGGATGAGGGGGAAGGGGCTTTTTCTCCCCAATACCTATTAAATGCAAAACAGCAAGAGCGGACAGGACTGTATCCACCTGAAAGTGTTCAGATATTCAAGCTCTTAATATGAAAAGTGTAAAACATCTTCTCACCTCATGGACACTTGGGTATGGAATGTAGTCTTCCTCAGTCTGAAATAAATGAATGCATAAAATATGTTGGCTTCATCAAGAATAATAGAATAACCACGATGTTCAGCACAACACAGGACATTATTTCAGAGCAATTGCACAACTGTTACACAATGACAATCTGTTTAGCAGTCGCAGAGGAATCAATTATCAATGCATGTTTGGTCCTTTCTATTGGTTGCTACAATAATATGTAGTTTAAAATATTGCATCATATCCAGTTAAATAGATTTGTAAGCATTTCGGTCTGCAGAGCATAACAGCAGAGGGAATCATATGAAATCCCGAGTAATGTTCACATTTTAAGAGGATGTGTCACTGCATGGTGAGGTGCTCCTGCAGAATACTTCAGAAATAATGAGGAGGTAGGAGATATTGATCCCTCTGTGTGAATGGCTCTGCATGTGAAGAGTCCTACCTTGAGAGGTGGAGGAAAGGTGCATCTCTGCTCATCCATCCTGCTGCCCTATCCGAGGAGGTAGTTCAATAAGAAAGCCAGAAAGAGAGAAAAAGAGGAGTCACTGACAAAAGCCTCTGCACAATTGACAACCACCAAAGAGCAGAGTAATGGAAAAGTCATGGTCTAAAAAACAAACACAACCTTACAGAAAAACAATGTAATTTATTATTATATAACAACACAGTTTTTCCCAGGAGACACGCAGGAGGAAACAAGCCAAAGTCAAAGAGGGACACATGAAAAAACACAGAGATGCGTTTCATACGTGGAGCGGGGATGCTGAAAGACAGTGAAGAGCAGGGACTGACAGGAAAAAAAGTGTATTAAACACATGGCAGAGGTGTGTGGATGGTACCCCGGAGGATGAAAAGTTGCAATTTAGTGGAACTCCTTCTCAGCCATTGCACCTGAGGGGTGTACAGTATGTACGTGTGAAAGAAAGTGCTGAGGATCGATGTGGAAGACGGGCAGTGATACTAAGGCTTGGCTGGGTGATGGCGCCTGGCTTCAAGAAAAGTGATACGTCTCATCAATGCAAAGTCTGACTGGAAAAGACGCAGTCCTACGTCAGAGCCTCTTAAATGAAATGTTTTATTTATATGTGATATGTTCCAGCTTTTCTGTCTGCAGTAGATTGGATATTTTTAAAAGTGATGACTAATGTGCACACCATCACTAAAGCACAAACAGCAAACACAGATAAAAAATGCAAAAAATCATTATGCATTTTGATAAGCTCTATCATAAAACTCTTAGCCTCTTGTTTGTGGGATTGCATGATTAAATAAAACATCCTTCCAAAGCCTTCAGAAAACAGGAGATAGCTTTTGAAGTGAGATAATAAGCTTACAGTGCTGTCAGCCAGTGTTTCAACCAAAACGTTAACACAGACACTGAGAAAAAACACACTTCTCTGGCAGCGCTCCTCTGAAACCACGAGATTCAATATCCCTCCAAAGTACGGAGAGATAAGGAAGCGTCGTGGCCGAGGAGGGGTGCCACAGAATTAGGAGGAGACACGCCAACCGGTTAGTGAGAAGAGTTAAGTGAGCCGAGACAGAATGCAAAGATCAATGTATCATCTTACCTGCATCTTTTCAATCATTTCAAATAAATCTGTGGTCTGGAGAGAGGAGATGAGATTTGTCTGAGTTCATTTGTTAGCTGTGGAGGTTAGTGATTTTTGTCTCGATCAGTATTACACTCCATTCGTTGACGCTTTCAATCAATCAATAAATAAATTAATTTGGTTATTTCACAAATGCTTTAAATATCATTAAAAAAACATGAACAGTTACGTCTTATAATGTTGATGCTGTCTAGATCCCAGAGAGGTCTAACTTCGTTTTACAGCAGTTATAAACAAACCATTTAGGTAAACTGTGGTAAAACTCAAAAACAAACTTGTGAAACTCGTTCCACCATCACTTGTGACTTGTTCTCTGTCAACATTTTACCTCATTCTGGAATATGTTTTAAATCATTAAATAACAATAATGATCTCTTCAAAAATATGAAAAATGAACAACATCGATCCATGGGAGCCGAAGTAGGTAAATGAGTGCTGAAAGGCTCAGCTAGTGAAGTCTGACATAAACATTTTGTTTACAGAGCAATCATGTCTCAGCTTTCTATGTGAGTTTGAGTAAAGTCCTCCACCATGTGCAAACAACAGCCGGCCACAAACCCTAAAAGCAAATAACCCTGGCTCAAACTAGAGTTCACAATAATGCCAGCTACAGTTCGGAGCGATGTAGAATTTTTGAGCTTAAATGAACAAAGTGTCAAATTTGATTCTTACATCATAAACCCAGCGATGCATTATTCTTTAGCTCTTCAGTTCAATAAACCATAAATATGGATTGTGGAGATTTGCTTTTGCAAACCTTTCCATTTCATTCCATTTACCTATTTTTCTGTCCAGCAGATTCTTAAAGCAAAGCTACTTACGTTGCTCGGCTTCTTCCAGTGACTCTTGGTCAACACTGGAGCAGAGTGCTGTTTGTCAAGTTTTTTCGCCATAGTTAAATCTCCGTTAACTGAAATCCTGCAGCTACGAAACAGTTTCAGTGGGACTCGCTTCAACAGGTTTGGATGAAACCCTCCATGATTGCTGAAACTTTCTTGGTTATAAGAAAGTGACCGTGTCCCTCTGCCCAAATTAAACCTGCATCCCTGCTGACTGCAGCCATCAAAAAGAAGCTGGAGAGAAGATCCACAGGCTGTAATAGTGCATGCTCTAAACACACAATGTTATCAGCGAGTGTGTGTCTCAGGTTGCAACAGCAAGCCAGCTGTTATTGCTTGATGATCCTCTGATTCAAGGTGGTGTCCTCTTCTGCTGATCCTCCTTTGTCACTCTTTTTTTTAGAAAACTGAAAGGAGAAGTGTCATCTGTTACTGGCGAATCACAAACTCTTTCGTGACTAAGGCGTTAAGGGTGGAGTCCGGCTCTTTTAATCTTATTGACAACTGCTCCAAATGACCTTTAAAATTCATAAGACCAACGTCTGTGCACAAAAACAGCGTGGATAAGTTTGGATAAGCAACGCTGCTGCAGCAAGAAATAAGACATCTTGCTGTAAAATATTTTTGCAGAGGCGACCAAGTGGAGGTGTGCTGATCCCCGGGGAGCAAGACTGGCACACAGAGCAGGTGCTAGAGATGAGACCTTTCATTGTGAGAGCTAATGGGATCGTCATTATGACAATGGACAAATTAAATACGCAACACCTTCTCTCTCCTCCACATTTGTCAGCAGCAACTCTGAGTCCTCACAGAGCTCATTAAGACCTGGACTAGTCTTTTTTAGGTAGGTCCAAGGGCTTTTTTAATTTTCTTGGATGTACAATCTGAGTGGTTCAGATAATCATTATTTACTTCTGTTGGAACTGTTTGTACATCTTACATTTGTGGAGTTCTTCAAGAATTCAAGCTGATCAGGGAAACTAGTGAATTAGAGAAATTAATGAATTAAAAAACTATTTTAAATGGCAAGAATCATAATTTTATTAAAAACCAGATCCAACTGAAGTGAAGCAACATGATCCAAAAATGAAAGATTCATGTAAACTGTTGCTTCAGGTTTTTATACTTTCCTTAATTTTTCTTAAAAAATATATTGTCTTTATTGATAATCACATTGCAAATCCAAACAAGAGTGTCTGCCTTATTAATTCCATCATGATGATTTCCTTTTTGCATTCTATGTTTGACATTGAAGCGCACCTAGACTCTGAAAATGATGACAGTTTTGCACGTTTGCTTTACTTCTCTCAGAAATATACAAGATAATCAACATGACAACCTTGCTGATAGCAGTCTGGCCGAATTAGACAGTGACCATAAGACCTGGTGGGGTTAATTGCAGATTGACCTGGTTTTCACTGGGCTCTGATTAAAGTGATACACTCCTCTGAGTGTTGCCCCACTAAGCCCTTGTTGTACTACAGTAGATCACATTAGCATGCTGTCCCTCAGTATCCTCTTCCCACATTCCTTCTTCCAAACATCAGATCAAATGGAATTGGCATAAAGTAGGACAGCAAAACAAAATGAAATGTAAACCTTGTCTTCTGGTGTTTAGCATCCCCGGTGTACACATAAATGGGGTAACACCATAAACTAGCTTTATTCCTCTCACGGATAAAGTACGTCTGAAAATCCTCTCCTGTTTTCAGACAAATGAGCAGCTGTGACGTATGCACAGAGTGCTGCAGGGATCAGGAGTGACTGCTCAACAACCCAATCTCCAAACTCTCATTCTTAATCTCGTTCTCTTCCCACTCCCTGCTCTCCCTGGATTAAGCCTACGTTGTAAGAAATGTAAGCGTATTCTGAAGTGTGAGTCCTTATGAATCCACTCCGACATCAGAGAGTTTGTATCCGCTTTTAATCACAACAAAGTCGAGCTTCATTCCCATTTCTGTGATCCCAAAATATCTCTTGGCAGGTCTTTCACATCAAACACTCATTTATTAGACCTGCAAAAAGGTAAGCCGGAAGATTTTGACAGGTGCTGTGATGCCAAAAATAGACTTCTTATCTTTTATTTCTTCTCGAATCATTTTCACTTTATTCTTTAAGTATAATCTCCTCAGTTCATAGCATAGCTGATTAATAAATGCTATACTCTTGCAGTGCATCTTAAAATAAAAAGCCTATTTCAGTCCAAAAATCTTGAGCCACTCATCGTTTCTAGAACACAGCCTGCAATGTAATTTCTTTAAGTAGTCTTCAGTAATAGTTCTCCGGGCTTGTAAGGACACTTCAAAGCTCTTCTTTGGATGTTGGCTGCCTTTTGTTTTATTCTCTGTCAAGATGTTCCAACGCTGCATCAATATTGTTTAGGTTCAGACTTTGGGGAGGATTATTCAGGCCATAAGACCCGTTACCTCTGATTGTCTAAATGCATCCAGGATCTGTTTCAAATCTTCATTGGATTCTTTCATCCCTATTTCAGAAAGAGATCACGTTCACATACTGTTCCGCTGTAAACAGCTTTTCTTTTCTTTTTTTCTTTTTTTTTTTTTAACTCATTTACTTGTTAAAGGAGAAGTCCACTTTTTTGCAAGTGGGGCCTTAATTGTGATGTAAACTGAAGTCTACTGGACACCTATGGTACTTTTTGGAGATTTGGATCCTTCCTTGAGATATTTGTTTCAAACGCCAAACACCAAAACGCCATACATGGAACAGTATTGGGCGTGCGTTTGTGATACTATATCAGTTAAAAATCAGCTATTTGTTAAAATGTCTGTGTAAATACTTAGTATTCATTCCGTCCCACTGCCTTTTTGAATTTTTACGCTCCTGGGCTGAGATTAAAACGCTATTTTTTACAGCGTCGGGGGCGTGACGTCACTTCCGCACGCAGCCAGCCGTTAGCGACCTCACTTTGTTTACTACAGCGGGCGTTCAGAAGAAAGCACTGGGAAGCTAACGGAGGCTAACTTTTCAACAACATGGCAGAACAATTGGAATCAGAATTGGAAATAGAATAAGACTTTGAATATGAGGGCCGTCCCTATCGGTTTGAGCCAGAATATACGGATGAGGAGATATC
>JAVQJG010102409.1:0-15639 GCA_036024015.1 Craterocephalus amniculus
CTGATCCCCCTGTTTACTTCTGTTTCCAACCAAAAAGCTCTGTATTGGTTGGGGGTACTTAGCTGAGAAATTATACCACAGGGAGTACATTTCTAAAATTTCTTAGAGAACCACTGCTCTGAATTGAAACTCAGCTTCGGAAAATCAACCTTCCCTTACTCTCATCTATTCACACTCACTCACTCGCACACACACAAACACAGGAATAAATACTTTTGTGATCACTCAGTTTTGGAATTGTTAAAATAAACATGGTCATCTGCTTGTTGGGCTTGTTGTGATTTTAACTCTGTTCATTCACATTTTGAAAAATGTATGAAAAGTCACCATATTAGGACGTTTTTTTTGTAAATAAGATGTATCACAATATTTGACCTCAGTATTTGAAAAATCCTGGTTACAGCCCTGCTGGTGGTGTTTACAGTGTCTTGTGATTGTTTTCGACCCTTCAGCATTTTTCTTTCTTGGAGTCTTTCATGTGGAATTTTAATAGATTCCCGTGGGATTTATGTCATTTGAATCACACCACATGCCTACCCACTCTGATGGTGCTAATTCTTAGCAACTGGGATACAAGAAACATGAAAAAACAGACCTGAGGATACAGTCTGTATCAGAGTCCATACTGTTAGAGAACCTAGTTTTGGCAGTAGTTACTGGAGCGCTAAGTGCGTGGATCTCTATGCGTTTTGGCACATGTAGTCACAAGGAATCCTGTTAAAGTCACATGGGTTCTACTGTGAAAAGCACGATGAGCCACAGATCAATCAAAAATCAAGTCTGGACTTTGACAATATCATGGCATTCAGATGAACCCCCTCATATCAGTTCAGCATGGGTTTAGAAGCACGCTAAGGGCTGTTGCCATGTTAAAAAGGGTACCTTGTTTATCAGTTTTAAGTCACTTGAAGCCTGAAATAAGTTGCCTTTAAAAATCCTTCATTTATCACCTTTCAATTCTTATCTTTTTTTTAAACTCCTGCATGTGAAAAACATCCCCCCATGATGCTGCCACCACCAGGCTTCACTATGGGGATAGTATGATTGTGCCGCACAAAATATATTTTTATGCTGGCCACAAAGTTCTGGTGTTCCAGTTTTCACCTGAACAGAGCTCACACTTTTAAAGAGTCTCAGCGACCATGAATGTTTTCACTCTTTAATGCCTTCTGGCCTCATATGGCCGTGTGCCTTTTCTTAGCAGGTTTGCTGTTTTATATAAATGTCTAATAATTTTCTCACAGTGTCTTTCTTTCACTCATAACCCATATTTACTCACTCTGTGTGTGTATGCATTGTTTTATAACCCAACAAAAGTATTTATTTCTGCAGAACCTTGTCCCTGGTCTATTTAAAGACATCCTTGGCCATTATTGTTGCTGGAATAGTGCGGTTTACATCTTATGATGGCATTCATAACAGCTGCATGTTTACTGAGATCCCGTGAGTGTTCACTGTGTTCACTGACAGACCTATTAAAGTGACATATGGAGACAACTTGCAAGACAAGATCTTAAATCTAAGGCCTCAAGCGAGGCAAAGGGAGTGGATAAATGCTTAATACGCAACTTTTCAAACAGATTCAATTGAATTATTTCTTATTCATTTATTTAAATTAATTAGTTTAGAATAATTTTGAGTAGGACTACCACATAAAATCCACAAACATAAACATGTATATCAAGTATTGGTGCGATGCAACAACGTAGGTAAAAACGGCATGTTTGATTTTCAAATACTTTTTATCCATGGAAAAATGATTCTTCGGGTGAGATATCTGTGTGATAACTGAATTTCTATTGCCCATTTCTAATACAAAATGGACAACACTGACTTTCAAGAAAACTGTGTTTAGTCAGAGGCTTCTTCTTCTTCAGCTCTGCTACAAGAGGTTATTAACCTTTACAATGACTGATTATCTGTGTATATCCTGCGAAAATATAATTTCCCTCAAGTAAAGTAGTATTCAGTTTTAATTAATTTGATTCAATAAATATAATTAAAGCCACTAAATTATGCTTTCTTTGTTGTACGCTGATTTACCAATAAAGTAGTTAGGAGTCTAAGGAAACCAAATTTAGTGCATCACATTCATGGAACTGTCCCTGCCTCATTCAACAAATTCCAACGTAACTGAGGAATCAGCGACCAATCGCTTAATTAAACAAGACTTTTAGTGTCTAAATAATATGGTTCAAAATTTTGTGACAGTTTATTCAAAGGTTGATGGACAACAGAAAGCGTACAACAAAAAGTGATTAAAGAATTTGGGAAGATTCACAAATTTCTTCACTCTTGACAAAAGCATGAATCTACACAAAGAAATAATGATTTTAAAAAAGCTGTTTCATCTGCTCCTCAGGAGTTACAACAGTCTTGACGATGACCACTCTGATGATGGGCGCCCGCACTTCCCTGCCAAATGCCAACTGCTTCATAAAGGCCATAGACGTGTACCTGGGCATCTGTTTCACCTTTATCTTTGGTGCGTTGCTGGAGTACGCCTGTGCTCATTTTTACACCATGCAGCACCAAACCATAGAAGATTTACATAGGGTGAGAAACATGCATGCCCTTGTCTTGACACTGCTTTCCTCTAACTTTACTCAATAAAAACCCACTAACCCATCTGTTTATGTATCAGGAACTCTTGAGGGAACTCTGTGAGTCTAATGGAAATGGCGCGATCCCCATTGTCAGCTCCAGCCAACCGAACCAGTCTGTGGAGATTGGCTCCACTGCAGAGGAGCACGCAGACGAGACGGTGAACAGTGACATTAAAAACCATGCCGCATCGAAGGATAAGGTGCCAAGTCAGGGCTGCGGCTTGTCATCAGTGAAGGATGCATCTCGCAAGGTGGCGTCTGTCTTTGTTGTGGAAAACCCACACAACATTGATCGCCACGCCCGCACCGTTTTCCCTACAGCCTTTTTCTTTGTCAACGTCCTGTACTGGCTTTATTATCTTTTCCTCTGAGTGCCAGTTCCAGGCCACGAAAGAAGTTCCTGTCATCCAGAAACTGCTCTACCTCCTCTTTTGAGCTCTGGTATCCGTCGACAGTGTCTGGATCTGAACTGATTATACATAACCCTTTTTTTCTAAAACCCAGATCAAAAGTTTTTATGTTTTTCCAACTCAGTGAGGTGCATTGAGTCGGGATTACGCTCCTCAACGAAAGGCTTTATTGATCATGTATGAATTGATGGCTCTCAACATATAAGCATGTGGGAATGGTGATAAAGTTTTTATTGCCTGCTAAAAATCCATAAATCCTGTAAGGCATTAATTAACTTGCTCCAAACAATATTCTGCGTGATATACAGTACTGTGCTGCATTAAAATGCCTTTATAAAACAGCTTGTGTAAATGTGCTTTTTCTCTTGCTGTGGTTGTAATACATTGTTTGCATGAGAAAATACACCGTATATTTACTTCACACTACTACTACTACTATGTGCAATTAAAATCATAATGACTGACTGATGTGTTGGAGCAGTTTCATTGTGAAGAGGTTCAGTGCGTGCACATGATGTTAAATGAAACAAGACTAAACTTTATGATACTTATTTATTAGTCCATCATCCAGGTAGGTAAAGTGCTAAAGTCAACCACAGGTTCAACAGAGAAGCTGATGGAATGTATTGATTTCTATCACTTAATAGCACCAGTTTGTTTTTTATTTAATCATCTACAGCAGGAAGATATAACTCTTCTTGACTGTTTGCTAAGGAGGGTTTGGTTTGGATTTGGGCTGCTTTGTGCTGAATGGAGAAGTCAGTAATTAAAGATAAGGCAGTATCTTCCAGCTGTTTGTTTACAAATGTCTGAAAGATGATGTGCAAAAATTAAGGACACTTGTAGAGTTCAAATATCTACACAAGGAGGCTTCTGATAGGCCCAAAATACAGCCAGAGTCATTATAGAAACACAAGTACTGTAATAGAAAAACAGGCAGGAGAAGAAAAAGTAGCAGAAGTGAAAAGAAGTAGTTGTACCAAACTCTTAGGTTCTCCACATACAAAGTACATCACAAAACTGCTGCTTGACTTTGTTTTCTTCTTCTTTTAGAATTACAGTATAAAGATAAGAGTTAAGTAAAAACTACACATCATTCAACTTTTTGTCTTTAACTTCTGCAGACTGCCTCATGTCACATCTGAGAACAAGAAATGAGAAGCTGTATAAAAGTATAGAACACAGGAGACAGCAGTCGCAGCTCACTATGTACAGGCAGAATAAAAACATTATGTCACATAAAAGGCACGCCATGATAAAAACTGTCATCATCTTATCCCCCAACACATCACATTACTCAGGTTTTTCTTTTCCAAAACGCGCCTGCATAAACAAACGCGTCACTCTGTGCTTTTGTACATCTGCACCCTTTTTAAATACACTTTTCTCACGTCTTTTCTTTCATAAACTTTACTTTTCTTCTTTTTTCTTCTTTATGTTCAAAATGCAGCCGCTCAAGATAGAGAAAATAATTGCATCCAGAGGGTGATCCAAAGGGTCTGAGGAACAATAAGTAAGAATGTACCTCCACCTGCTGGCTGATTTTTTTCTTACGGTTCGAACATCCTCAGCACATTAAAATGAAATCTTTCAGGGAAAGAAGGTGAAGAAAAGCCACCCCCTGATATCTGCAGTCCGTTCCTTTAAAACCCATCCTAGGTTCCTTTCTTTGACTCCCATTCCTGCAGAAACAGAACATTAGGGGATCATATGGTGATATTTTTTATTGGCCTTAATTAAGTTGCTTCACATAATTTTCAAAATTAAATCAAGCAGTTATTCTATCAGTAAGAAAAACCCTGGAGAAAATTAAATAATGAGCTTAGTCCTGAACAAATGAGTGGAAAAACAAAAAGATAACATCTAACAGATTCATGATGTATCATGTTGGCATAAAGTTTAATAATAATTAAAGAAAATACCAGTAAAGGCAGATAAAGACAGGATTTAGCCCAAATGTCCACAGTAAGTGCACCATCATTCATGCAATGTTTATGTATGTGTGAAATGAACCTCATTAGATGAGGGTGCATGCTGCTGTGATTTAATTAACTGCCTTTCCAGGCTGACAGGAAAATGTCTCTATAGAGACCGGCTGGGGGATCGTTATGGAAGCGAGTGTGCATGAATCTGATCATCATCACCTTTGCTTTCTGCATGACAGTGCCAGAAGAGGAGGCGTACACAGACGGAGGTCTCTTCCGCATCTCAGTGGCGCAGTTCACCGGTAAAGAATCGCTGTAGATGTTCTGGATTTTTTTACTGGACGCCTAAACAAGAATGGAAATGATTAAGTACATTATTGGTCTGTAGCCTATGATGTGTGTTCACTTATATTGTTATGTCATATATCATGATTGACAGACATCCATCTCTTCCCACAAACGAACAATTCTACCTTAACAGGTGGTTTAGACTCCACCGGTGCCCCCAGAGCTCCACCTGCCAAGCTCTTCTTAAGGTTTTCTTTGACCTGAGTCAGCCGGAGCTCCAAATCCACCCTCTCTGCCTCTTTAGCCCTGCAGACCTCCTCCAGCTGGGAAACACGCTTGTTTAGGAAGGACTTCTTCCTTTCTGCTCCACAGACATGCAATGAGGAATCAGAATGAGGAAACACAGGATTAAAATGGGAGCAAATTCAAAATGACGTACAGTTAATCAGATTCATTATGAGCCAGAAGTTCTACTTGGATTTACTGCATTTTCACTTACATTGCATCGATTAGCCCCCTAAAGATGTATATCTGTGTTTACAGTAACAATAAAATCTTTACATGACTGCAAATTCTTTTTTTTAGACGTTTTCTTTCAGGCTCTGGAGACAGCATACCGTTTGCAACTACAGGAAATTAACCAATTACACATAGAAGACTTTTTCATAAGCAGGTTTGTGGTTGTGATATTTTTTTTATCCCTGTGGGAGGATTTTCTTCTCTCACACGGCCCCAAATAATGGAGGTCAGTGAGCAGGATCAGATAAAAGGTTGTGATATATTATGCACACTGGACAAATATATATTTTCTATCTGTAAAACTTTGATGATGTTATATACTTATCTTTTCATCTTTTTCTTTGTTCTGGGTCTACACTTTGTCTCTGGTAAACTTCAAGCCACAATTTGCATCTTCAATTTGGCTTTGAATTGCTTAGAAGAGTAACTGATGCAAGTTTTGTTCATTTGTTTCATTTTTGATAATATTGCGATTTTGCAGCATCTGCTTCCTGTTTAGCTTTTTGTCTCCTCACCCGAGGCCGTTTTCAGCTCTTCCTTCAGCTCTCTCTTCTCCTGTCGGAGGGTCACCAGCGCGTTCCGGATCCCATCCCTCTCTCCTTCCAGCTCCTCTTTTTCTCTCAGGTAGCGCTTGGCATCTTCCTCTGCTCGTGTTTTCCCATATTTTCCATACTGATTGGCATCTGCACGGCGGAGCAGAGGTGAGGGGTCAGACGTGCAGAGGTTGTGGGAAGAAGACGAAAAGTCTCGGCGCGATACGTCTTCCTGTCTAATTACAGCTATGCCCTCCGCATAAAGGAGCACCATGACACCTCTACATGGAAGCGTGGCAAACTAATTTGACCTCATGCTCATAATTCAAATTAAGAATTTAGGGAGGAAGAACAACACGATGCATGAAGGAAAAACAAACACGCAGACGCTTGTACGGAGTAAGAGGTCAGGGGGTGAGAAAGCAGATCTAATGTGAGTGTCCAATAAATCTCAGGTTACATCCTGAAGCTCTCAACCCTGGAAAGTGCCGGGCTCTTTAAAGTCTCTCTACATAGCCGCCATGAAGAAACACTGATTACTGCACCGCAAATGATCCATCGGGATAAAAGGAAGGGATGTGGGAAAAGGGAGGAGATTATGGCTGGAAAATAAGAAGATGATTGAGAGGAAAAGGCGAATTATTGAGCCCGATTGGAGGCTCAGATGATGTGACTGTCAGTGAATTGGCTCAGCACTGAGAGGAGTGTGTGGACAGTGTAAGCAGTGGAATCTGTGACTGCAGTATATTAACAGAGTTCATCTGTATTACTTCTCATTTCCCTTGTATCTCGTATTTTTTTATGAGTGACACAGATGGAAAAAGGGAGGCTTATAGAGCTTACAAAACACTTGGAAATCAGGATTTAGCACTAACATAAAGCTTTCACAGTAACTGTGCTCTGTCTTTATGACATGGATACTGTTTTCACGCAAATGATCACAGAACTGAGGATGCATTTGTTTGTCTGTGTAGAACAATAGAAACTGAGTGTAATGTTTCTGGCACTGAAGAACTAATGAAGAATACATCTATCAACAACAGGGAGGTGTTTTAAGAAGCAAAAGAAAAAGTTTTGCTTAAAATCCTGCAGGATACAGTATGAAACTCGTCTTCTGCCTCTAATGGATACCAGAAAACATAAAACTACAATAATTTTTATATCACGCTTCATTAATGGCAAATATATCAATAAAGGGTAATTTTTTCCCACATTTTGTTCAAATAAATACTAAAGTCCCAATAAAAACTTAAGATACAAAGCTCACTTTCTGGTTTTGGGCTTTAAAATCTACATCTACAGTCATTTACAACTGAAAGTGAGAACAACAAGTAAGAATTAAAATATTATTGTTTATATTAATCAAAAAGCATATAACGTATAGGATCACAGGGAGAAAGAATATAAAAGACAACAGTGAGTGAGAGGTAGGAGATATTCTGGAAAGGTTACCAGTCTATAAAAAGAGACAATTTGCTTCCTTCTTGGGTCAATTTAGAAACAAATATAAACTTTTTGTGCATTTCTTTCAGATGTGGAAGGCATTTGGAGCCACTGAAGAAGTCTCAACCAATGAAACCTTGCCATAAATGGTGGAAAGCTATTGCACACATCCATGAACACCGGGGTCCCGGTCATGCTCCTGTTATTAGCTTTGCCTTAAACATGACCAATCATGCTGTCCTGAGAGCTTGTGCACTGACCTGCCGCTGTGCAAACCAAGGGGAAAAACAACTAAATGCACTTACTCGAGCCCGATCGCTTGAGGGAGACTAATGGCTTGGTTCTGTCTGAGTCGCTGCTAGAAAAACTCGAGCGCCGCTTCACTTGAATCCCAGATTGCAGCTTGCGGCTCTCCCTTGACTTGGGTGGAGTTGGGAGAAAATGGGACGAAAGATAAAAGCAGAAGAAAAATGAAAAGCAATATCGGTTGATTAGAGATGAACTAATCTTCAGATTTACTAATAAGAGACAGCTCTGGTGTTGTTTTTGGCTGTAGGTGGTGAAAGGTATGTGTTTAAGTGCGTGTCAGAGGGGTTAAGAGAGAGGTTTATGGGCTGTAAAGCTACCATGACCTCTTGCATTACTAGTCTGAGCATGTTTTTCTTTTTTTTCCTCCCTTCTCCTACTGGCCTGCAAAAAAGGCATGTAACAGAGCACTGTCTGTTTATTTGGTTGACTGATGACTGATGTCTCATTCAAACAGCTGCACACACACACAAACTCTAATCTGATCACATCAAAGTAAAGCATTACACACTGATGTTTGGAAATACACATGTGGATGTGAGCATGTCTGTCCCACCTGCAGGTCCTCACTGGGGACCTCGTCGTATGTTCTGGAATCCGTGGAGGTACCGCTGGAGGAGGTTGCCCACCTAAGATCAGAGGGGAAGGAGAAAGTGAGGTTAAAACATCACGGCCTCACTCTGACCTTGTCCAAACATCTCCAGCCCCGACCCCCGTCGCACTAACAGGAAGGAATGCCGCGCAGCGTCACGAATGTTAGCGATAGTGTCCACGTCAACATAGTCGTAATGCAGAGACTCGGGGTCTGTAGCAGAGCCCATTTCTGCCAAGAGGATCCCGAGCCAACGTCCAAGCTCCTCGGAGCTGCAAGCCTAACAAAACAAAGACACACAACAATCAGTTTTCCAATATCTTTCATTCCAGCAGCCTTAATAATCTTAATATGAACACATAGTGATCGTTTCCTCTGAGGAGAAGATGAGCAAGGTTAAAGGGGAAAAAAAGGGAAAAGTTATGAAGCAACATTGATCTTTTAACGTTGATTTGGTCTCCACCCTCTCAGAAGAGAAACATCTGGCTTATTAGTTCATTACTGCTCCATAGAGAATTTATTAAAAGAGTTTTAATGACAACATCTGCCTGCGATAGGCCAGGATGAGGCTGAAGAGGAGAGATGAGTGAGTCAAAACTCAGCAAGCATCACATTTTATTAAAACTTATCCTTATACTGTCCATTTCTGTACATCTTTTCAAGAATAGGAACCAAGAATATTAATTGACATTTTCATGTTAATATGCAGGATTATAGCTGATGGCTGATTAGGTCGTCAGGCAGGCAGATAGACTTGGGGGTGGTCACAGAGGTGGGCTTGGGAACCTGGGTCCCTAGCATGCCAACAGAGGTGAACCACTTTTTGCCCTTAAACAAGGTCCTTACCACCTCCATACTGCCACCTGGTGGCCAAAACATGGCAGTGCACTCATCTCTAGTACATCTAGAGATGAGTCAAATGCAGAGCCAGTTGGGATTAATCCTGATTGGATGAATCCTGATATTGTGAAAAAAAGTGTCTGCATCAGTGAAGCTTTAGAAGATTAAAAGTAAGAGTAGTTTACCTCCAGAGAGGCCATCTCCGTGCTGTTTCTCAGAATACGGAAGGCAAAGGGGTGTTTGGGTCCCAGCCCTGGGACCACCTCGCAGCCATGCAGAGGAAGAGAGGGCAGGGAGGTCCGAGGGTCCCCTTTGTCAAAGTAGAAGTGCATGGAGCCCCTGCACACACAGCACCACTGTTCCCGCCACACCTGACTCACCAGCACGGACAGGTAGCCTGCAGGAGGAGGAGCGGGAGAAAAAAATTACACGTCGGGATACAAGTACGGGATACAAAGAGTGACAGGGAAGCAGGTTCCCACCTTGTCGAGGGTCGATGGCTGTCCTGGACTCTCCTGGTCGAGGGGGCTTCTTTTTGGAGAAACTGATGATGCGGGTGATCTTACGGCCGGCAGCGAAAGCGCCCCGTTTCACCTTACCTGGATCAAAAGTACAGATATAGTTATGTTTTGTCTCCTACACTGCCTGAAAATCACAGTTTCTTCACATATTCGAATTTAAAGTTGAATTTTCTCTCTAATGCAGCTTTGATGGGCTGAATTTGACCAAAAACAGTGGGTCAGAATACCTGTGCGGAAGTCTGATGGAGGGTTCAAAAACAGCTGATTGCAGTGATCGCCTCAAAGGATTAAACTAAATATTAACTTATAGCTGCTTTCAAATTTGCATTGCAGAATACTTTAACCAGAGTTGTCTTTTCACACGTATTGCTTCCTCAGACTTTTCATGTCCAAGCTACGGTGAGATGGGGAGAAATGTTCCTGATAAGTCGATTGGTAAAGGCGTCTTTGTGTTGCACTTATATGTAACATTTTCTTGTGCGTTCAGGGAAAATGACGCACCACAATTAAAAAACAATGTCATTATTTTCATAAAATGTTAATTTATTTTTACTTTTGTCAGTTTCAGCTTGTTTCAGTAACAACTATTTTTTTTCCTTCTTTCATGGAAGAGTAGGAAGCGTTTGTCTGTCTCACCGCTCTCTCTGCTGTTCTCTCCTGCTGACACGCCCACGCTGTCTGAGTCGGACGTGTTCCTCTCTGCAGACAGCCTCTGTGGATGAACCACGCAATCAAAGGTTAAGACTTTCACCAGCACTTCTGCCTAAAAATGAAAGACAAAAACTTCTCCTTATTTTTTAGTATTAAAAAGCTCAATAACTATAATAAAGACAGTTCTTCTCATGCACCTACCCCTGGATCTTCTCCTTGTCTCTGCATAGTCATGAAGACATGACATCATGTGACAAATAGACAAATCATCTCCTTTTTCTCCATCCAGCTCCATCCTGTCTGTGCCCCTTTCAGAGTTATTTTCAGTATATGCTTTAGTAAATTAGTAAGCTTTAGAGGATGTGCCTGCTCCCGCACTGACTCACTGCCATCCCCCTGTCATTGTTGCCTCAGCGCCTAATTACACCACATTCCTGCCTTTTTCTTTTGCAATCCGAACACAGGTATCATAGCTCGTAGCTCAAAGGCAAACAATTGTTTAAGAAAATTGATGGTGACAACACAACTGCTATTTAGTGCCGACTTTTCCTACCAAAAGCTGGAAGATTATATCTTTGGGGATAAAAATTACAGGGAAGCATTGACGTGAACATCCTTCCCAAACGTACCTTATCAAGTTCAGTCTTTCTCAGAGTGACAGGAGATGCAGGTTCCTCCGGCCTCACGCTCTGACCGCTCACCTCTCTAACCACCTGCAGAAGCATTTCACACATTTCATTTCATACTTTTCCAGTACTGCGAGCGGTGGGGGTCTCCTCAGCCTGAGACAGAACTTACTGTAAGCCAGGTGTGAGCCTGCTCCTTGCTCTGCACTGCCAGCACCAGTGCATCTCCGTTGGGGAGGGTGAACCTCAGCTCATGGTGCTTTCTTTTGCTGTCTTTAGGAGCATAGACTACAGTACATTGGGACAGAAGGAGGTCCACGTAGGGGGAGGTGTCCTTGGAGCTCTTGTAGCACTGCGGAAACGAAGGGAAAATGTACGGCATATAATAAAAAAAAGGGGGAAAAACTCTGGATGATTATCAGACCAGGAAATTTCTCACCTGTAGTCTGTTCTCCCGTATGACAGTGAGTTGTTTGGCCCACTGGCCGAAGCGCTTCTTACGCAGCAGGAAGGCGCAGATATGACAGTCCCTGGCGGGAGGCATGGAGCTCTCGTCCGAGGGCCACTGATGAGTGAGTCGGACACCGGGGCTCCTCTCTTCCTCGTCTTCCTCGTAGGACTCGTAGGAACTGCTCAAGGCATCCGAGTCGTTATCTGAGAGATTAACGGCAGAGATTTATTTGATGTTAAACAGAAAGTACTTGTTGCTGAACCTGGGACATCCGTGGTGCTTTTGGCTTACAGGAGTTTTTGCGGTGAGAGTTTATGCAGGTTGTCGGGTAGTGGTTCTCAGTGTCTTCGTAACCATCTTCTATTGAGTTGGGAGGGCTAGGTCTGACTGGAAATCGGAAAAGGGAAACAAAAATATTCTTTTTTGAACAAGTTATGCTTCGCATTTACATGCATGTTGCAAATGAATATGCAACATGATTGCTGTTTAGACCGTGTAAATCCAGACTTTGAGGATTTTGTGGAAAAGCTGATGAGGAAGCACGCTGACCTCGTGTGATTATGTACTCGGGCATCTTTCCAGGACTGAGGGGCACTGCCTCCTCATAGTACTCCTCGGGAGGAGGCGTTGTTGGCAGAGGAGGGGGGGAGTCAACCGAGTGTGGGGCAGGGGAGTCTGCACAGCTCTGCAAAGAGGCACACAAACATAACCAAGCTATTCCCCGAAGCTGAGCGTTTTACAAGCCAAAGAGCTGCAGCATGTAAAGCTTTATAGTAAATGATCTCCATAAATTAGACACATGGGCGGACCCCTCCATCTTTACTCTTCCAGCAGCGTGTGGAGTGATGAGCATGTGAATATGGGAAAACCCCACAGAGCGTGCATGAAATACAATCTCTTTGTTTTTCATCGCCTCGTCTCCACAAGGCATTACATGGAAGTGTAATATTTGTTTGCAAGACCCTGAATGTCGAAGAGAGACATTCACACACATTTGAAGCCAAAATAACTTAAAGAGATGGAAATTGACCAAACTTTGTCCACCGACCTGCTTTAAAGTGTCTTTTTCTGGGTTCTTGTCTTCTTTGAGAACATCAGTAACATCCTTCAGGTCACCAAGTTCACAGTCTGTAAAACACCAACACCGGAATTTAATGCTTAAATCCATTAAGAGTCTGATACCTGCATCATCGTATTCACCAAGTTGGAACTCAAACGCACCAAATGTGTCAAAGAGAGACTCCACAAAGCTTGTGCCGTTTCTGTACACAGATGAGTTCATGTAGATGTAGTCTGTTCCCGACACTGTACAGGACAAGAAGAAGATAATGATTATGACCAGGTACTTTGCATAAAATATATGAATAAATGATGATTATTCATGTATTCCCATTGTCTGACCACACAGTAGCAAGTCTAAGATATTGCTTCCCAAAGATATTCTCCCGATCCTCTGAATGATGGTATTCTTAAATAGTGAACTGTTTGTCGGTCTACAGTTTTCCACTTTCTTTCTTTGCTCCTAATCAAACATTAATTATAAAACGAGCATGCATTTGCCAAACAACTAAATATTGTTAAAACATCTACAAATCATTGCATTCTCTTCTTTTATTTCCATATTGCTTGTGTTAGTGGCGGCATAACTCCTTCATATCCTGCAGAAGTCTTAAACATTTTGCCTGTTCTAAAAAGGCTAAATGGCTCTGATATAATAGTAAACTAGTGCATGAATGAAATGCCAAGTTGTATTGTGTGAATATTCTTCAGATTTATGAGCTCGTATAATGTTCCTTTAGTTTCCCCCTTGACCTGTTGGCTGGATCTGCTGCAGGAGGTTCCGCACTGAGGTCGTTTTCTCCTGGGCGGAGGAGCTGAGGTTCTCTTGGTCCAGCATCTTCAGCAGCACCCCCAGCTCCCTCACCAGCACCTCCATGGCTACAAGGGAGGGAAAGACACAAAGGTCACAAAGGCACAGCTTCAGTTTATAAGCAGAGAGGGCAAAGGTCAGACTGACAAGTCTAAACAGACCCCAGGTGTATTGTCCAAGTGGCTTTTTGTGCTTAACTCCATTTGCGTCAGTCTTTCATTTTTATCACCCACACTCTACCCTCTCATCATTCAATCTCCCCCTTCAGCAAAACCAGACTAAACAGCGACGAAAGGCTCCAGTGATAAGAAACATGTTTGCTAATTGCTAATTATACCGGAGAGTGAATGAATCTCATGCTACCAAAGTAACAAGCCTATGCATAGAGCTTCCTGAACAAAGAGGAACGCTGAAATGCTGGTTCGCAGGCAGATTGGCAAAAACACAAACTTCAATCAGCTGTCACTTGCAATCATAAGAGAGTAAATCAAGTGAGCCACTAAAGCTGCAAAGCTCTTGGCAGAAACATGAGATCCTGCCCAGCGAAAAGATAAGCAGATATAACAAATGAGGAGGAATACGCTGACAAGAATAACTAAAGGACCACTTTAAAGAGTTCAGAGTGAGCCGGCAAGCAAATATTCATTCACCGGGAACTGATCTGTATCAAACTGTTGACAGATTTGAGTCATGGAGTCATAAAAACAAAAAAAACACAAGCAGGATTTCACAAAGTTCTGCAAGAACTCTAAGTATGAAGAGTTGGATTAGAGAAATATATGATTCACATCATATGTTGACCTGAGAGGTGGGACCGGTCCACTCGCTGTTTTCAGAGCAAAACTTAAACAAACCACCTCAAAGCCCCTGCTGCTGGACGCCGTGAGAAAAGCCTCACAACCTGCAGCTGATGTGAGTACTCCAAAATTCCTCCTTTACGTCACTTTTCAACAAAGGTTGGGCTAGGAATCAATTTTAGTGATTAATTCTGATTCAAATCAGCCATTTGTGAAGATCTGCCTTCATAAATATTAGGATTTCTTTCCCATTTTCAATATGTACCACTTATCCTGTCGCTGGGTTAACAACCAGACAATTCTAACCCTCGACCCGTATCCAAACAGAGACATAGAAAACCAAACCAAATACAGCAGCAAGCAAGGAAAAGGCACTGTGTTAGCAATACTTCGCTAGAACAGGCTGTTTATACCAAAGATGGAAGAACAACTGATTTAGTTCAGCAGCTCAGATATGCAGCCGAGGACGAAAAACGACTCAACTATTTGCATTAAAAACATAATTTCCATGGACTGTGGAAGCTGAGAAGCTCTTCAATGATATAATATGTGTATTACAGTACTCGTGGGATTGTCTGAGTCAGGGAGGGGTGAAGTCAGCAAAGCCTGAAAAGCAGAGATTTAGAGTGAAAATGTAACCCTTCATTATTCTGACTGTATTTTCGAGGTATTTTTCTATGTAAATAATACAATAAGTTTAGTTTCTGAGAGGGCTTGGAATGGGAAAATGCTGCTTTTACAAGATACAGCAGAGGAACAGCCAACAAACTCTCCCTAAGAAACAACCAACACGAGGGGAATCATATCCACTGTGTGTCCCAGTGGAATAGATCATGAAAGCGGAAACGTTGCATGTCACTAAGGATGTAATGCCTATTTGGAAAGGTTTGACATTATTCAACTTATTAACAAGCTTTTGGGAAGTCTGTTCTGTTTTTTTCTTTAGAGACAAATGTACATGTAAAACAATAATGTTGTTTTAAATTAGTTTTCTATGTCGCAAGAAACAAAGGGGGAAAAAACTTAATAAAATACTGAAATCAAGTTTGGTGGGCTGTTTTCATTCAACCACAGGACCGAGGACCCGCTCCACATCTCTCCCTTTGTTTTCTGGCAACCACTGCATCCCAATACACATTTCCCTTCCTCTCCAAGTCAGAAATCATCTGCAAGACCTGAGTCGCACTTGTCTACAGCCCCGCCGCCGGGGGGGTGGGGGTGGCGGGTCGGGTCGCGGGGGGGGGGCGGAGCGGGGCGTCGC
>JAVQJG010102412.1:0-15221 GCA_036024015.1 Craterocephalus amniculus
TTTAAAAAGTTACAACTTCAAAAATTACAAATACGAATTCTCATTTATGAATACGGTTTCTTCCTTATGAATTTACGACTATCAAACAACACCATGGGGTCACAGACATTATCAATAGATCGAAGAAAGATTGATTCGTCAAACTGCGCATGCGTCCAATCTGTCTAACCTCTGTTTAGCTGGCGGCGCCAAAATGGAACAATATGAACTATTAATAGTTACCTGATTTCGTTCAGTGCTGGAGCTGAATCCGCCTTCTTCCATTTACATGTAAAGATTTAAATTTTTAAATAAATTTTCTGAAAACATCATTTTATACTTTTTGTAAGAGTTTCCTCTGCGTTGATGCATGAGTATGTTCAGAACAATCATTCTGACACTAACATACAAAAGAAAAAACTATATTGCTACTACAAATGCTCCAGAGGCCATATTGCCCAGCTCTAATTTCATTTGAATAAACAAAAAAATGAGAAAACAAATAAATTCAGTGCATTTCTGTTGTAAGAGCATTGAGCAATAATGCCACTTTACTCTGACCAATGTTTTGCAGCTTAAGTTTTTCAAGTAAAATCTGTGGTCAAGCGTGATTTTTTTACATGGTCACAGCTCCCCAGAGACCTTGCCCCCTCCGCTGGGACAGATAAATGTATTTTGACTTTGTACATTTTATTTAATTTTGTTTAACTGCTATTTGTCTAGTTTTTCTTTAGTCAGCAAGTTTTAGCTACCATTGTTTTTATATGAAATGCTTGTGAACTGCATGAGTGTGATGTTTTCCTGCAATTAAAACTTAGCTGTTCTGTTGCAGCCGGACACTCCCATTATATGGACATATGCTGATCGCGTGTGGATATAAATATTTTCCGATGGAGTTCGAGTTGCGCCACAACTGTCTGGGTGAGTAAATGATCATATAGCATGCTACAACATAGGTACAGGTTGAAAAATACCAGACTTAACCTTTAAATCAACATTTATATAACGCAGTCAATGATGAAAGTGCAAAAGCAAGAACGGTACGTTTGCGCATATGTAAAGTGGAGGAGCCAACATGCAGACTCAGAGGGCAAGGATCTCTACTCAGCAAAAGTGTTTTTTGCTGTTTGTGGGATTGTCATTGGGAAAATGACCATTTTTTCCATCAACCACATGTTGGCCAATGTTGATTAATATGTGATAATCAGCCTGATTAATCGGCTGGGCTCTAGTGATGAGGATGGACATGTGGATCAGAGGAAAGCATTCCAAAATCACATGTCATGTGGTCACGTGTGAAATTTATGTGCTTTTTCTTTAAGGGAATTGATGATTATGTTGCCCCTTCCAGGGGGTTGATTGTTTGCAGTTTCGTTGGCAAAGACCAAAGAGAAAAACACAACAAAAGCTAAATGATGATTAGGGAACATCGTAAAATCCTTGATTGAAAAGTACTTTGATTGCAAAGTTTCTGACAGACAACCACCTTACCTAATGTACTTGGTTTTGGACTGTGGATATACAGAAAAAGCTGATGTAGCTGATTTAGAGCATGCAAGTCCACACAGACTAAACCCAACATTAATACTCAAGGTAGGAGCCTTCAAAAGCTTGTTATGGAGTGGAGTTGCATTCTTTTAAGCAATATTTACCATAGATAAAAATAACCTGGAAACTTTATTGTAGCAAAAGTTAACATTTAATCCCCTCCTTCCTGTCAAAGTTAATATGGTGTCTTACATATCTCATTAAGGGTGAAAAAGGTTGTAATTTCTGATTTTAACATTAAAAAAAACTTTTTCAGACCTGAGGGGTGGAACACTGTTATGAAACTGTCTCTATAACTTTACATGTATAAGTGATGCCATGTAACTTAAAAGTTGCCTAATGAAATGTAAACAGCCTGGGCAACCTAGAGGAGCAGAGTGCCAGCAAAATTAAGAAAAGACAAGATCCAAGTGGCATTCTTACAAGAAACAGGTCAGAACAGGAGCATGTAAAAATAGCAGAAAGAGAGGAGTGGCTGCAATGATCTCAAATTCATTGAATTTTGAATTGATTAAGGTTGAAAAAGATTATGATGGGAGATATTTAATAACAAAATGTAAAATAGATAATCTCCTGGTTACATTCATTAATGTTTACAACCCCCTCCCAACAGCAACAGTTTATTTTTTTTAACATCTGTTTGATGCGATTACATCTGAGAGTGAGGGCATTCTGGTTTGTGCAGGAGACTGGAACACAGCTATAAAGTGCTACCTAGATACTACTAGCAAAAGCAAACATGGATCCATAAAGACAAGAGAACTTAACACTCACATAACGGAAGCAGACTTGCTTGACGTCTGGAGAAACCTCCATGTAAGAGAAAAGGAATTCATCAACCTCTCGGCTACACATAAAGTACATTCCAAGTTGGACTTTTTTCTGATCAATCTAATCGATAGACATTGGCAGAGTTGGAAAGAGTACAAAAATATTATACTCAAGTACAAGTACTTTTACTCTGATGTGATTTTACTTAAGTACCAGTAAAGTTACCAGTCAAAAAATCTACTCCAGTAAAAGTAAAAAGTTAATCATTTTAAATGTACTTTGAGTAAAAGTAAAAAGTAACTTTTTAACAACAAATAGTGGTGCACGGACGTCCACCACAACGCCTTCACCTGCCTCCTCCATGTTCACCATCATCTGTGTGAGACTTGCGCCACCATTTTTAAAATGCTGTCCCTGCTCACGCAATGAACTCTCTCCTTCTCGCGATTCATTTCCAGAACGCGTTTTCGTTTTTCTGTTTCTTTTCTTTTTTTTTTACTCAATAATGTTTGTGAATACATAAAAGAAACTGTAATTAAGTAAAAGCAAAATTACACTTTTTAAAAAGTACTTGAAAAAGTATAAGTACACAAAGAAGTACTACAAAATAATGCAAATAGAGACTTTCCACCCCTGGACATCAGGTAAGTAATTGCACAATAGGTTCATCTATCGAATGTGTTAAAAAGATATCAAGACTAATGATGTGAATTCAACAATAGTGTGGGACACAGTTAAGGCTGTTCTGAAGGGGAAATTAATATCAACAACATATTTAAGGAAAATTAATAGATTGGAATATGATCACCTCCAAAACGAACTTGAGAAAAAACTATCAGAAAATCGTAAAACAGATTATGTGGAGATCCAAATAAAAGAAATAAGGAAAAAAATAGAGAATCTAACAAACGATAAAGCTGAAGTTAAACTGAAATTCACCGAACAAACTTTCTATGAATCAGGTCCAAGGGCAGCAAGAATCTTAGCATTCAACCTATTCAGTTGGGCTGGTGATGGAAAGGATGGGATGTCAAGTTTATAAATTGCTTGAAGTCATTAAATGTAGATCCAACCTTCAAGAGTCAAAATCAATGGTCACCTGACAGGAGCCTTCAAATTGCACCGGGGAACTCGCCAAGGATGCTGTGCTAGCCCTGCTCTCTTTTCAATTTTCATTGAGCCTCTTGATGAAATCAAGACGAGATGACAAACTGATAGGATTTGAGATAGCAGGAGAAGAACATAAGGTTTGTTCGCTGATTACATCATTATCTACGTTCAGGACCCAAATAAAATGTTTACCAGACTGCTTAATATTTTAGAGGACTACAGATCCATATCAGGATACTAACTAAATATTTCAAAACCCAAGTGCCAACTTTTAATTTTGAACCAAACATAACAATTATGAACAAATATACATTGAATTGGAATGCTGAGTCAATGAGTAAATAAAAATAAAGTTAAAAAAAACAAAATAGGAATATGCGGCTACAATTCATGCAGACTTCCCCAAACTGGAAAAACTGGTCTGATGAGTCTCCATTTCAGCTTCAAATTCACAAGCTGGGATGGAAATCTGCTGGAACATCATAAAAGCATGGTTGTCTGGGAAATTTTGGTTACCCACTTTGCACCCCTTAGTACCAGCATGACCTGGTTTAAGCAACACAGCCTATCTGAGTCCTGCTGCTGACCATGTCCATCCCTTTCTGAGCACAGTGGAGCATCTTCTGATGCTGCTTCCAGCAGGATGATGCTCCATGTCACACAGCTCAGATCAAAGAGTCCACTAGACTCCACAGCCACCACATCTTATCCAGTATTCCAGCTTTGGGATGTGGTGGAACGGGAGATTCTCATCATGTGCAGCAACTGTGTGATGCTGTCACGTCAAGATGGAGGAGAACCTCCGAAGAACATTTCCAACATGTTGTTGAATCTGTGACACCGAGAATGAAGGCAGCTCCGAAGGAAAACAGAATCCAACCCAGTACTAGGGAGATAGGCCTGATAATATAAAGTAAACTAATAAATTTAATTAATTTAGTTAAATGCTTTTAATTAATTCTTATTATTGCTTGACTCAACTTTAAATTTAACACAATCACTCTACTGAACCGAAAAGGAGATAAACAAAGAGGGATAAGTAAAATATAGGCATGAATCATTAGGTTTCTTGTTTCAGTTAAACTCATTCAAGTGCATTGTGGTTTACTGAGTGAAGTGTGTGTAGAGTAGACACATCAGGTTTAGGTGTGAGACAACTGGAGTGAAATGCTGGGTGATGCTCTGTGTTCATGTAAAACTAAACCGCGGAACGTAATGTGTCAAACTGTCTCAGATGGAGCTGCAGAGGGAAACCGTGGTGAGGGATGTGTGACGGCTGTGGGTGTGGGCGCAGAGCCAGCAGTTAACCTTTAAATGGCCCAATTAAACCACAGAGCCATTAACAAATCAGTGATTAAATCAAACCTGCTCCATAAAGGGACTGAAGGATGTCTTTCTAATAGGGAGTCTGAAAATCTGCCTTTTTTATTTAAAAGTCCTTCAGTTTTGTGTATTTGTGAATTTGTGTGCAGATGAAGTTATAAACTTCAATGTTATATAACAGTCCTCTAACAGCACCCAAAACTCAAACAGCCTTGTGGTATTTTTTAAGAGACCTAAAGATTTAGACAGCATCATTCAGAGGAAAACCTTGAGTAGAGAATTTGTCCTTCAGCTCACATATGAACACATTTCTGAGGAGCGATGAAGGAGAATGGGGGGAGAGATGGGACATTTACAGTAACTTCAGACTCGACTTGGACTGACAATAATTTTATCTGTGATGTTTTCTCTGTCTGATATCCTGTATGCTAGATGTGTCTAATTTCTTCCATAACACTGATCTTATGTTACATAAACACAGATGCATTCAAACACGCACACACACACACTTGGATATTCACAGATTAGACGTCATACAACATAGAAAAAAATGCTGAAAACTGATGTCTGAAATAAAAATCCAGTACGATGGGTCCACCACATCCTCCGTAAACACATCTGGAGAGGTTAGTCACTGTAATATTAAGGTAATCTTAGCATTAGCCACAGCAGCATAAACGTTATTTGAACTTTTGTAATAGAATAAATGAGTTCTTTCCATAAACTGGTTTCTTTGCCATGATCCGCACAGATCATGTTAAACTGGGAACAATAAACTATTAGACCCATTGTAAATGGGATATTTATCATTTATTGCTGACAGATCATCAGTGTTATCACATCCGTCCATCCATCCATTTTCTGCCGCTTATCCGGCGTCGGGTCACGGGGCAGCAGCCTAAGCAGGCCAGCTCATCCGGTGGAATCCCGAGGCGCCTATGCCAAGGTTTCCTTCCTGTAGGATGTGCCCAGAATATCTCCCGAGGGAGGCGTCCAGGGGGCATCCTGACCAGATGCCCAAGCCACCTCATCTGGCTCCTCTCGATGCGGAGGAGTAGCGGCTCTACTCTGAGCCTCTCCACACGATGCCCTTGCACGATGTTCTTCTGGAGGCGTGTTGGTGGGATTGAGGAGGTCTTTAAAGTACTCCTTCCACCGACGCAGAACTTCCCGAGTCGAGGTCAGCAGCCGCCCGTCTCCACTGTACACAGTGTCGATGGAGCACTGCTTCCCCCTCCTGAGACGCCGGATGGTGGACCAGAACCTCCTTGAAGCCGTGTGTAAGTCGTTCTCCATGGCCTCTCCAAACTCCTCCCGTGCCCGAGTTTTTGCCCCAGCGACCGCCGAAGCTGTGGTCTGCTCAGCCTGCCGATACCTGTCAGCCTCAGGAGTCTCAGGAGTCCCACAGGCCTTTTTGGCCTGTGGGACTCCTTCTTCAGCTTGACAGCATCCCTCACTGCTGGTGTCCACCAGCGAGTTCAGGGATTGCCGCCGCGACAGGCACCGACGACCTTACGGCCACAACTCCGGCTGGCCGCGTCAATAATGGAGGCGCGGAACACGGCCCACTCGGACTCAATGTCCCCCGCCTCCCCCGGAACATGACTGACCTCTCCCGGAGGTGGGAGTTGAAGCTCCTTCTGACAGGGGATTCTGCCAGACGTTCCCAACAGACCCTCACTACACGCTTGGGCCTGCCAGGTCTGACCGGCATCCTCCCCCACCATCGGAGCCAACTCACCACCAGGTGGTGATCAGTTGACAGCTCCGCCCCTCTCTTCACCCGAGTGTCCAGGACATGCGACCGCAGATCCGACGATACAACTACAGAGTCGATCATGGAACTGCGGCCTAGAGTGTCCTGGTGCCAGGTGCACATATGGACACTCTTATGCCTGAACAAGGTGTTCGTTATGGAGAATCCATGACGGGCACAGAAGTCCAGCAACAAAACACCACTCAGATTCAGATCAGGGGACTGTTCCTCCCTGTCACGCCCCTCCAGGTCTCACTTTCATTGCCCACATGAGCAGTGAAGTCCCCCAGCAGGACGAGGGAGTCAGTGTTGTGTATGAACGAGTTCATTGAACGATCGTTCATGAACTCGTGAACTTGTGTGAACATTAACTGATCGTGTGGTATTTCTGCCTGATGAACGTTAACGTGAACACATTCATTTTGCTGTTTGTGAAACCAGTGAAGGCAGCAGCACAACTGCACCGCTGTCTCCATTTTCAGTACATGCGGTACAGTATCTTAAAAGAATTTCTTATTTCTTATAAATTCAGTGATAATCCAGGGAGGAGAAGGTTATTTAGCTACTTATTTATGTAGGCTGAATGTTGTAGCTACTTATATCAACTTTAGTAAAGTTCTACAACATTTCAAGTCAGAAAAAAACTTGATTTACAAAAATTTTATATGACTTCCGATGAAAAGATAAATGCTTTTTTAAAAGTTGTACACGTTAAGGTACATCCTTTGTTTCCTTCGTGGTTCCTACCTCAGATTGTCTAATAATTCTTGATTAAAAAGGCCATCAAGTTTCTCTTCATGTTTGAGAACAGACTGTAGGGCTGAAAGCTGCATCTGCTACAGTGTGGACTGTATGAGAAGCAACAATTGGAAAAAGACAGTATTCTGAGGGTAATACCTCGAAGCAACATACTGAAAAAGAACTACAAACTAGTTAAAAAAATTTGAAATGTGAACTGAACTAGTTCATTTGAAAATAAGAGAAATGAACTGTGAACTAGTTCATGTAGAAAATGAACTTTCCCATTACTGGGGGAGTCCCCGCGAGGAGTGCTCTCTAACAGTGAGGACCCATTCCCTCACCCGAAGACGAAGGGAGGCTACCCTCTCGTCCACCAGGGTAAACCTCAAAATACATGCACTAAGCTGGGGGGCAAGCACTATGCCTACACCTGCTCGGCGCCTACCATGGGCAATTCCAGAGTGAAAGAAAGTCCAGCCCCTCTTGAGGTCTCAGGTTCCAGAGCCCAAACCGTGCGCTGAGGTGAGTCCAACTATATCTAGCCGGAACCGCTCGACCTCACACACCAACTCAGGCTCCCTCCCCGCCAGAGAGGTGACGTTCCATGTCCCAAGAGCCAGCCTCTTCAGCCACAGGTCGGGCCACCAGGGTCCCTGCCTTTGGCTGCTACCCCCCTCACTACGCACCAACCCTACGACCTCTCCCATGGGTGGTCGGGGTGGGCTGATGTTTCCTCTTCGGGTTGAGCCCGACGGGGCCCCATGGGCAAAGGCCCGGCCATCAGATGTTCGCCTCAGTGCCCCACCCCCAGGCAAGGGAAACCTTGGTCATCATAGGGGTTCTGGGGCCCTATTTGTTGCTGAAATATCATCCGTGTTATCACATGTTTTCCTGATATTGTGCAGCACTAGTATTTTTGAAGGTAGGAAACTATCTAGTATGTTGCCAGTTTCTTTTAAAGTAGCATACTTCAACAGTGTAAATTAAAGAATGTTTCTGTTATCAGACTAAATGATGAGAAATACATGAAATGAGTACATACAATTAATGTTATTAAGTAGTTTATTTCACTACAAGGAGGTACAGCTATTAACCACAGACTTGAGGATTTATGGGTGTGTCCTCAACCTCACATTTCACATTCTCATTTGCACAGGACATTGGTGGTGTAGAACCTTTTCTGAGGCCAATTGTTTCCGCTGTTGGGGAACTAGGAGAACATTTAACGCTATGCCATCACATAACTTTTTAAAGGTGTCCAGAATGCAAACTCATATGTAAACCAAAAAAGAAAAAATACTCAGACAACATTTTGCATTTTCCTTGTACAGAATTATCCATTTTTGTTTGTTTGACCACCAAGTATGTCAAATACCTCCTTATTCCTGCCAAACACGCTGCTATCTCTCATAAAACATGATTTTCAACATGTGTTTGTGTTAGCCATATTAGTGTTTACTTGTTTCAGAGAAAATACCCTGAGCTTGGAGAGACACCACTCTCTGGGGAGTGTAAACATAAGATGATAATCCTCGTCATGTTGCTGGCGCTTTTAAATCTGCCAAATGGTTCTCGCAGGCAACAAGTGCTAACAGGATAATTAACACAAAACGGTCTCTTCAGGAGGACGCTACGAGGGCAGCCGGGGTGTCATTAAACTGTTTAGTAACAAATTGATCCAGCCTGACTCATCGCACCGTTGTGGCTGTCACAGAGAGAAGTGTTAGGAAAAATGTGAGCTGGAGCTGCTGCAGATGGGAGTTTCATGTGGATCTGCTAATGCCAGGACAACTTGTATGACCTGCAGGGATAAACACAGCTAGCTCAGTGTTTTCTCATTATTTCCTCTTGCTCAGTCAGTCTATTTGACATTCACAGACGCCTTTCTCTGCTCTTGTTGTGTCGATGCATTCAGATTTCTGATGATTCTCTTGCTGTCTCAAAACTAATCAATTAGGGCTGTAATTTCAGTGTTGTGCTGCCTTTGTTTTGTTTTAGGCAGCAGTGCAGGATGCTGGAAACCCACCGTATTCCATCTCATGAATGTTAACGATGAAATCATTTTTCACTTGCTGGCTCTTTTAATGTCAGCCAGTGTGACAGAGCATGTTGTAAAAACCTGCCTGACTCCTTGGAAAGCATTCATCTCTGTTAACAGCTGCATGAGTGTTTTTGTTTGATCCAACATGGAGGCTCTGTACCTGCTGCTTACTCTCGTCTGGAAGTAACAGTTTGTACCCTCCCTCAGTAATATGGACACTGCTGTGCTTCACGCCACTTTGCTGACATTTATCTTGACATTTGACATTCTCAAACTCTGTCCTCCTGCAGTCCACTACAATGGAACTCAACTAGCAATTACTCCAGCAGACCCAAACGGTGCCTCTACCTCTAGTATCACTACGCTGAAGACTTTAAAGACCTTTTCTTCCTTTTGTTCCTTTATGCCTGAGGATGTTTCTAAGTCTGACTAAAATAAAACACTCATTCATATTCTGTTATATACTCATGCCTTGGCTCTACTTGCTTTCTAAGTTTAGCTTGCAGCCAGTTTTTTGTTATACAGTGTGAATCTTTGTGCCCTGAACCTTGGAGGCAGCGTGATGAAGTAGGTCATTAAAACGTAACCGAACAGGACTAAAAATTATACAAGAATGCTAAACAGAGACAGTTCTAACATTTCTGAAGGATTTGAATGTGGTCTATATGTGAAATCAGTGCGTGCACAACTTCATTACACGGTGAGATTCATGTTGAGAGAAAAACTTTTTAAAGGATGATAAGAATTTGTTTAATGTGTCCATACATTTTTATTTGAGTCTAAGATGGGGTCAAAGTGTCTCTGAGCCAGAGGTGTAAAAGATGAGGTGATATACATGCAGCTGTTGTATCCTGCTAGCTGTGACACACAGCACTCAGCATCTACTTTATCAGGCCCACTCTGTATAATCCTGCTGCAAGTAGCATCGGAAGATGCTCCAGTCTGCTCAAAAAGGGATGGACATGGTCAGCAGCAGGGTGCGAACCTCAGGGGAGCTGGGGGAGCTACAGCCCCCCTTCATGCCACATGGGCTCCCCTTGAAACACAATGTATAAAATTTTGGGGGGTCTCTATAATACTTACATTAAAGTCACAATTTCTCACAAATTCACCGTAGCCTAGTTTAATCACTATGGATGCTATTATTATTGTGACCACTGAAGCCTGGCGGCGCTGCAAGTTAAACTTCTCTACGTTAAATACAAAATAAATTAGGCAAATTTGCAGCTCACACACACTTTCAGTCTTTGCTAATAAGGATACACAGTGTCCAAAAGGAAGCAAGTTAGCCTGACAAATTCTGATGACAGATGATTCAAAGCCTCTGTGGTCGATATTCTGCTTGCTCAATATATTGTGCATAGCAAGCAACGTCTGTGATATGCGTGGAAATTTTATCCAAAATCATCAAGTGGTCTTTGCAAAAATAAGAAATATAGAAATACTCAGAATAAATATCACGGCTGTTATGTTTTATTGTTGCATGATAGTTTTTAACCATTGTCAGTGGACATCATATTCTTACTTGCAGAGATGCCCCCCCCAAGAAAAAAAAAAAAAAAAAAACAGGCTTCCCCTAACCCTATGGTATGGTTTGCACACTGGTCAGCAGCAATACTCAGGTAGACTGTGCTGGTTAAACCAGGACATGTCGGTAATAAACAACCCAAAGTGGGCCAAGAAAATATCCCCCAAGGCAGGAGGGATCCATGCTGTCACATTTCCAACAGATTCTGAGCCTAGCATGTGAATTTGGAGCTGTAATTGAGACTTATGAGACCAGTTTGTCCAGTTCTGGTGAGTCTGTCTGAATTGTAGCCTCAGTTTGTAGCCTCAGCTGACAGGAGGGGCCCCCGGTGAGATCTACGTTGGTCCTGACAGCTGTCTCTTGCTGGATATTATCGCTTTTCTTGTTCCATTCTCTGCAAACCCAGAGTTGGTTGGAGTCCCTCCATGAATTTGTAATTCTGTATATCTTTACTATTTTGTCCAGTCACTACAACTTTTAATGCCTCTCCTCTTTACCTGATAAGTGTACAGTATCAAAGTCAAAGGGGCTGTGCAGCATGATCCTCATGGTGAGGGGGAGGTAGGCCAGGTGGGAGAGGAACATCATTCCTCTGCGCCACATTGTGCAGGACATGCCATGATGATCCCGCACCCCTTACTGGACTGGTAAAGCAGTCTGCCCCACGATGCCGGGCCAGTTGCCAGAAAGCCGAGAGTTGTCAGCAGCTGTATATGTACGGGTATGGCACGGTTCAGACAGGTGGATCGCTCAACACTGCGCCCAACTCAGCACAGATTTAGGAGCACTGCTCTGGGAAATCTAAATCAGCATATCAGCCAGTCATCATCGTTGCAAATAATCTCTAAATACTCTTTCCATCCTGATCCTGCCATTGGCGTAATTTGCTGCCAAAATTGAACAATGGCAATGTTTAAGATGTTTTCTGCTGTTCGGTTAATTAAAATACAACTATAAAGTCACTTTGAAGTTTACTCAGATTTTTTGATAACTTTTGATGAATTACATTTTATTATAGCGTGATTTAGGATTCACATCCTAATGTCATAAACTTCACACACAGAAACGTTTTTTTTTTTTTTAAATCCATTTCATTCATTCAATAACAAGTGGTGGTGGAAACAGATTACTGGTTCATCAGACAGCGGAGCAAAACGTCCGTTCCTCCAACCGCAACATAACTCCATAAATGTCTCGGCTACCTTTAACTCCCACATCCATCAGCAGAATGAAGTATCTAATAATCCAATTCATTACAATGATATACTCTTTAATTGGCTAAGTTTTATTAAGGATAGGTTTTGACGTGGCCGCCTGGTTAATAAGACCTCTCAAACTCACCTCAAGGATCAGATGCAAACACATTCGTTAATCTGACGGAGGATTTTCTTAAACACAACTTAAGAAATAAAGTTAAGAAGATTCATGAGAAGAGATTGGTAAATGAGGCCCATTGTCTTTGGGGCAGACTAGACCGGAGTGGAATACATAAAATATAAAACTAATTTGGCTTATCAGCTCAAACTCCACCTAATTTTCTTATGAGGGGTTTGAGCCAATATGCTGTTGGTTACACAGTATGGAACAGGAACAGTGTAAAATATATATATTATAATTCACTGTGACTGTTCAGTGGTTGTGACTGTTTGAATAAAAAATTGTATTTTACAGATATTATGAATATGTTACAGGAGTAACAGTAACAGAGTGTAGGAGTAAAGAAGCATTAGCTTCTTCCTACTCCATTTAGAACATTTAACAACTTTTTATTTTACAATTGTATAACATAAAACATGTCTTTATTGCCTTTCTTTCAGTTTGTTTTATAAACTTATTGATTTATTGTTTGAAATAAAAATTCTATTAATTCTAACTGTCCCATAAATTTTCATTTTATTCAGTTATTCATCCATGTTTGAGAAGTTACACACCACCAAACTATCAATGCAAGATTGCTTAAGGATTTATGATCTTTAATACAAGAAGAATTCTTTTGCTCAATCAAAAGTTCAATTCCTTTTTGTAATGTTATTTTAGAGAAAGCCTTCAATACCTGCATGAAAACACAACTTTTATAAAAGCATTTGATTACAGTAGAATAGCCATTTTGCAGCTATTGAGAGACCGCTTTAGAAAAACAAGTGTATTGATTGTATCAATAATAGCAGTCTTGTAAAGAGCAAGGCCTTCAGATTCCTGCAGTCTGAGGTGGTGTTTTCATCTCCTGAAAACTCAGAATTAATACTTTCTACTCTGATATCAGCAGGATTTCAGTTTTCAGCAGCATTAATCATTTAAGTGTCCGATCTGACGGAGATGGTTCATGTCCGTTGGGTTTTAAAGACAGAAACATGACATGGTCTTCCAGCAGAGTGGCATCACTCTGTTCAGTATGTTTCACTCGTTGCAGATAAGCAGGTTTGGTGACCCAGACTTTGTCACAGTGGTTCTCCCCCAGCACAGACATCGGTGAATCAAGGCATCACTTAAAGTCCATGACACCTGACAATTCAGAACTCACGTAACAAGTGACTTCCTGTGTATCATAAAGTTCATCCAAACCACATGTGCAGTCGCATCCTTTACAAGCGCAATTACTCTACTTTTTAAAGATGCACAACTTTTCGTATGATGGTTGGGCACAGTGTGTCATCATTGCCCAGCAGCGTCTGCAGCCCATGAAAACTATACAACCTCTTCTGGGACGCCACATGACATAGCAGCTTTTTGCTTTATCACACAATAGTAAGCAGCAGATATAAACACGAGTGTGTCTCAATACGTTACCCCTGAAGTGCACACTTTAGTTGGCGTTGACCCAAATGGAGCTCTGACCTTTTGCACTTAACAATAGCGATGGAGCAGCATTTGATTGTGATTCTCCAGAAATAAACATACATGGACCATAACATCAACAACTAGTAACATGTTACCTATTTACATCTGCCAAACTGGCTAAAATTTACTGAGTTGGTGTAAGTCCCTCCCCTTCCTTCATGTCGGCAATATGGCGTCCGTTTAGTGCGAGTGTCTGTCATTCCACACTGGAAAGAGACAGCAAGAGATTCAGTAAGAGAGGCTAAGATTGCTGGCTGGAGCTCACAGCAGGTAGGATGCTAAATTAGACGTGCAAACGTTCTGGATTGCCTCTTTAGACCAGCAACATAGCACAATTCAACAGCAGCAGACGCCTGGAAGGTAAATATACTGATGATTCTGTATATTTGCGGGTCTTCTCTGTTACGTTTATCGGCTGCTGAATCTGCAGCTGATGTCATCTCTCCACTTTTCATGGTGTTTTCTGATGAAGGTATCTCTCTTGTGCTTATGGAGTTTTTTTCAGTTTACAACAACCATTTTCCCAAATAAAAATGTCCATTCAGTTACACAATGTGCTTGTCTCAGTCCTTACCTTGGTTGTACATTCTTGTTTAAATGGAATGATTTCTTGGGCTCAGGACTGGACTGTCTCACATGTGTCTAAAGCTAATGATTTTCACACAGGTAGTGCATCTCATATGATCATTTAATGAAGCATTTGGTAAATGAGTCATCACCTGAAAACAAAGTGGAATTCGGTGTGTGTGTAACTGTGCTAAATCTAGGTTTGAAAATATTTTGTGTTTCTGTGTAATTTGCCCTTTTATCTCCTCTGCTGCTGTCGCTGAACCCTGGTCTTGCAGTTGTTCCAGCTTCTCTTCTTCTGTGCTGCAGCTCCCCTTGATGAGCCTATTGTTCGGTTGCCAAAGCAGAAGCTTGGCAAGCAGCATGAACATGTCGTACACGGTTATTAGAGAAAAGACAGCAAATGAGATGTTTGAGACGCATCAGGAACAGTGTGTTTTATAGGATAAAAGACTGTTCAGGTGTTAGGATTTGCGTCTGCCTGGATTTCAGATCCTACAGTGAGAATAAACATCGTTGCCTCGAAGTTATGATTTGCTCTGACTGAGTCAAGTGCTTATATAATTTCAATATAACGCAGCCCTGATAACTACAATTTTCATTTCTAAGAGGCACTTTTTTCTTTTTAATGTATTTTTGTGTTTTGGCCACTAATGAGAAAACTTGTGTGGGAGGAAATGCAAATAATGAGCAATGATTACTTCTGTGTTTGCAAGTAAGCGTTTACATTATTTATTTATTGTAGCATTTACGTGATTATGTGCTGATACTTAATCATCTAGAGCTCCCTCCTCGGAGTTTCCAATTAGTAAACTATAACTGCTGTTTAAGTCCTGATTTTTCAGCTCTAAGTCTATGCAAACTCGCATACGTCAAGGAGACAAAAATTATGTGTTGTTTGCAGGTTCTGTCTCACCAGCTCAATGCTGTATCTCCATTCAGCTTGTGAAAAGCCAGCATCTCTGATGGGATGGTGCATCAGAGTCTATGGCGTGGGCAGCTTCCACATCTGTGAAGCT
>JAVQJG010102444.1:0-10307 GCA_036024015.1 Craterocephalus amniculus
CTCCCAATCTCTTCTCCCTCCCCTCTACTTCCCTCTTTCCTTCCACCCTCTTCTAAAACATATAAAATCCCTGCCTTTCACATAAGACAGGGTTTATACAGATGCTACCTGGAAAATTAGAATATGCTGGAAAAGTTGCATTATTCAGAAAATTCCAATAAAAATGTGAAACCAATACATTTTATGTACTAAGAACAGATCCAAGAGTTTAGAGTTTTTTATTGATTTATTGAAAACTCTGAAAATTTGAATATTTCTCAAAATAAAATAAAAAAATTGGATTCTGAATTTTAAAAAAATGTCAGGCCCCAGGAAGTTAGCTGTTGGATCTATACTTATAACATTAATGTATTGGTTTCACCTTTTATGTTAAATTGCCTGAAAAAAACATTTTTTCAGTATATTCTAGTTTTCCAGGTAGCACCTGTATACAAACCTCTCATTCAAAAAACACTGCATATGGCAAAACTTTAACATAATAACAAGCAGCATTTGCCTCCAATTCCAATGCTTAGGGTAGCCAATGGCCACTTCTCTGTCAAAAAGAAAATAACCACATCCAACTTTAGTAAACAAGAAATAATTAACATTGAGCAAAAAGATAAAAATATAATCACACCTTCACTCTTCGCTTTTTTTACTCAGAGTTCAGAGGAGCTAAATCAATACAAAAAATGAAGTGTAGAGTATTCCATTCCTTGCTCTTCTTTTCTGTTTGTCCATTTTATGCAAGGACAGGCAAATCGTAGGCTGCTGGGAGACGTTCTAAAGAGTAGCTTTACTCAGGCCATCAGCAAAAACATAAAGTGGACATATCATGCCTTTAAATCCTTCCTTTTTAAATGTAAATCATTCATTTATTGTTTATATAAAGTAAAACTGCAATCCATTGGACTGAAATCGTTGTTAGTATAGCTCCACACATCCCTTCTTAACCCCTGTTCTGAGGTGTTTCTTTACAGTCAATGGAAGCAGCTGTGCTCTCTTTAAATCTGGACAAAACCTTTCACGCCCGCCTGCCCCCCGTCCTGGTCCCAGAGTGTTGTACTCTGTTAGACTCGGCCATCCAGTAGCCTCTTAGCAGCTAATGATCGGCGAAAACGTTTTTTCAAAAATGTCATGACCATAGTTTGTGGACACGCAGCAAATTGTCTGACGTAATAGACAACAAAACGTAATAGTGAATGGAGAAAAATAAACAGACTGAAAAATATGACCCAAAAAGAATAATGAGATACATACGCAGCACCGGAAGTGAATAAATAAAATTTTCTTCCATGGCGCTCTTCACGTTCAAACATTCAAACGGAAGAGGAAGGAGGGCTCAGCGCATGCTCCAAATATTACGTCATCACGTACGTATGCTCAATACGCTGTTTGGAACAGGCGCTTTGGATTGAAGTAGAAATGTTCAATACGTTTTAGATATTATCACATAGGATTAGAAACAGTTGACATTAATTTAATCAAATAAAAAAAGATTAATTATTTATCTAAAATTAACAATTGTTAGTATATTGAAAAGAAAACCTTTACATACATTTTAAAACCCATATGTTTCATTTCTAAGAGTGTAGCTGTAATACTTACTGTACAGGTTGTGCTGTTGGTGAAAAACTACTAAGCTCTTTGCTACAAACCTTCAGTTACAATGGTCACTTAATCATTACTTAGGTTTCCATGAGATGAAGGCATGTCGAGGTGAAGGAGGACGGAAGTCTTCCCAGCATGCATTGTGCAGCCATTGCCAGTGATTGATTCTGCAAAGGCCAGACTCACTGTCAAAATCACAACGATGAGGTAGGGGGGTGGTGGAAATGTTTAACAGAGTGATTGGGAAATGAGGAACAGGAAGTGTGGTGACAAGGACTGGTCAGGAAGTGAAAGGGCATCAAGGGGTCAGATGGTTGATATGGTTGATAGTAATGACTTAATTTTCCAGATGAGTGACAGAGTAGCCATAATGAAATGGAAGAGGTAGAATTACAGCAACTATTGTGACAGAAAAAAACCCCCCAAAAAACAACTGTGCGTATCATATTCTCAATACTGTATAATCAATAAGAGTCATACTTGTTGAGGAGAAAATTATTTTCCTGTTTCCAATCATCAAACCCACCAAAAATAAAATCAAACCAAGAGTATATACCAACAGGAAATTATAACAGGGAATTTGTGGGACATTCATGGGGAGCACTACCCACATATTTAGCTTTTACTTATTCCACAGAAACACAGTCCTTACAAGTTTCGCCTCATTGTCAAGGTGGGTAATCTGTATAATATAACACTAATTGGTAAGATTAAAGGAGAGAAATAATCCACCAAACTCAGATTTCCTTAATGTTTGTACCAAGTCCAGTAGTCACATCTAGTAGTCACATATAATCTTACATGTACTCCGGCTTTATTGCAGCTGGATGGTCAGATTCTCAGAGAGTATATTATGCTGCTTCAAACCTTAGTGTCACACTCTTTAACAACACTCCTTACCACAGTTGTTATATATTATTCCTGACCTTTGTTTTAAACAGAAAGTAGAGCAACTAGAGGATAGGAAAATGCTATACAGTAACTGTAAATGGGATGGGCCTACATAAGTTTTTGATTAGAGTGATGAGTTGTTTTATTAAAAATAGAAAATTTGAGACTAAAGAATCTTATTCATACAATTATACTGACTGTGTAATCCTTCTAATTCCTAAATTAGTCTATATTTCAATTTCTTTGCTTGGTTTATTGCTTATGGGTTTCTTCATGTCTGATCAAGCTGAAACATTTTTCATACTGTCAAGATCATGTCAAAAAGAAATAAATCTCCCTCCCCCACAACAGAAAAACAGCAAAGGAAATTTGCATGTATCTTGTAGCACAAGTGTTTTGTTTTTTCTCATCATTATTATTATTTTTTGGCACTTTAAATTAAGGGAGCATGTATTTGCACTTCAAGACATTGTGCTCATTACATGAAATTTTGGTGACATGGCACTATTATTTCTCAGCTGAAACACTTGTTGGAAAAGCAAGAAGCACTCACTCCTATATTCATTTACATGCTGCCACCATTCAATGTAATTAGAATCCCCTTTGAGATAAGGACTGACATGGAGGAGGCTCTAAATAAGTCTTCCATTTCTTATCATTTTTTTTTATTCCCATGATATTCCAATTGTTAGTTATTTCAACTGAATGTTTTCGAGTTTGCTCAGTAGACTTCACGGCACATCATTATGAATTCAAAAGCCTGCATACCTTTAAAATATCCTGCATCAATCAGCAAGTTTCCGCTCTTGCACTTTTGGCAGAAAGAGAATTTCATCCTGCTGCTGTGATTGAGAAATCTCTGTAATTCACCTTGAGTTTAGATGAGGGCTTGGCAGCACTTTCATCACTGTTGAATTCAGTTGGATCAGTGCCCTCTGTTTTGATATCAATAGAGAAAAAAAGAGAACTCTAGGGGTGGCACTTGAATGATGAAGCCAAGGGAAATGCTAATTCGGGATTAGTGACAGACAATAACAAATGAGGGACTGTGGCTTTCATATCTATCGCAGTGTCTCACCTTGAAATCAGGCTGGGGTTTGGCAACACTTTCATCAGACAGCCCCAACTGTTAAACCAACCCCAATCATCTAAATAGAGCTGCACTAAAGAGCCACAAGCAGCAGCAGACTTGAGTTCAGCATCATATCCATTTTACAGTTTATCAGCAGTGTTCTTTACTTACTGTGCATGACTGGGTGTTTAATCAGTGTTTTGCAAGGTAGGGCCATTATGTTAATGATAAATACTAATTTTCAGATGCTGAGGAGCTGCTCTTTTGCTGACTAGTCTTCACTGGCAAATTTAGAGCAGGTGAAACTGCTGTTATACTGATCACTAAAACCTTGTGATGCTAGTAGGCTGTCATCACTTTATATATCACCACCTTTGAGCCTCAGTGACCTGAGTAGTTTAGTTTAAGTTTCATTTAAAAATTTTGACCATTTTTAAGGTAGGCTAAACCCTGTGATACAGCCCAATATATTCCACCACAGCCAAAAAAGGCTGATTAAAAATCCAAGCCTTACTCTTCTGAATTTATAAGTGTAGTTATTAGAAAACACAAACTTGTGCTTTTTCATCCAAGTATTAAGAAGTTCCTCAGCATAAAAACAAACTCCTCTCAGGTCATTCAAGTCATCTTCCTTTACTTTTCCCACTCATTCTCTCTACTCCAGTGACCCGAGCTCTATATAGGGTACAACTAAAATAAAAAAGGAGGAAAAAACAGTTTATATAAAACTGTTAAAACTGTTTTGAATAATGAAGTAATGAATTAAATAATTATCAGAGGCAATGAGCAGTGTCTGAGCAGGTTCTACCATAGCTTACAAGGAGGCAAATAAAACATGCAGTCTAATGTGCACTTGTGTGTGTGGTCATTTCAGCGGAATAGAAATGATTAAATATAATAATATGCTTGTATTTCAACATCTATCAATGTACAAAACAGTACATAATACAGTGTACTATTATCTATTCTGCTGTGTGTGTATAAGGGATCAACATTCTTGAGAAAGAGATACAGGGAAACATCTTTACAAATTTGTCCATAGCAACTGGAAAGTATGTCACTGTTATATGCAGTAATTCAGGTAGGCTATTGATTGTCATTGTAGCTGCATTTATTGTTTCTTGAAATCATCTCTTCCAATAAGTACATGGCCTGATGATGACCTGTATGCCTGAAAAGTAAGAAGAGCTGAACCATATGAGTACAAATGTGCTCTCTGTTTCAGGGAAGTATTCATGTGACAAACCAGAGAGAGATGTGCACGTTTTTAGAGGTTTTTTTTATAAACATTTATGTACAAAAAAAACACAAATCATATCAGTGGTAAATATAAAAACTATACGTCCCTCAAGCAGCCACTGTAAACCTCAATGGGTCACGTGACAAAAAGAAACACATGCTAAATGAATGTATTCAAGCTATTTATATCAATATTTTTGCTCTTTTTTTGTTTTTGTTTTCATAGGCGTAAAACTACTAACTATATACTACTAATATAAAATGGAATTTATGGCCTCTGGGCACGAGGAACCTATTGTTTTATCCAAAAGATGAAATGATGTACACAAATCCATCCATAACATCTTTGTCCAATACAGCCTCACAGGGTACACAAATACGAAAATTGTTAATATTTCACTATACAGTATAATAGCAAATCCATTTATGTATTCAGTACAGGTACTTAACTTGTGTCAATCACAGGTAGTTGACACACATTGTGTTTTTTCTGTGAGTAGCTACTTTAGTGAGGAAACGCAGTTGTCCAAATATTACAGTTGTTTGTAAGCTTCATCATCACAGCAGCTAAACTGCACTGCGGTGATGAAAAACCACCTTTCATAGACAGAAGTGACAACAACAACTCCATTAATGATATGAGGCCATATGTTGTTTTCCTTGCAGTTCGGAGTGAGCGGCCTCACCAGTTTCTTGGAGTTCACAGACAATGGCACTAATCCTAACATCTTCTTTGAAATCCTGGGAACAAATTATGGAGAAGACAGGGGCCGAGGAGTCAGCAGGGTAAGTAGTTCACCCTGAATGCCTGTGTGGTGTGCTGTTGTGGGGATCTCAAGCTGCAAAATGCAAAGGGTTTCCCAGCATTTTGATTCTCAATCAATACTAGGACAAAATAATGATTGTGGTGGAGATGGTGATGACTATGATTATAGTTCATTAGATCGATCTGATTTGTTTCTCTGTATCAAATAATCAGATTCATTTGAAATATTCATCAGCTGTTCCGTTAGTATTATTATTGTTGTAAATAATTGGATGGTTAAAAAAGAAATTCAAAGAGCCAGATATTGTTGTTTTTTTTTTTACATGTTTGATAACTTCAGATTGTTTCCCTGTTCTTATTTATGTGATAGTTACCCTTTCAATTATCCTGATGAATTAGAAATAATTTCCCAGTGGGATTTTTAATCATATATCAGTACATTTCTACATGGCTCACAGAAGATGTTTTTCCCCAAACAGCTTTGAGTTCATGGTTAGTTTTCCTTATTGTGTGTTTTGCATCTGTGTTTGTGTTTTAATGGCTTTGTGTCTTTTCCGTTAGACTGTGATGCACTTATGAAGCAATCCTATAAACTCAAACATGGGTGCTGTTAATATGTATATCACTTTGGCATCAGTAATGTGTATGTCTGTTTTTTAATGTTAAATCAGAAATATCACTGGGTTAAGGACAGGTTGGACTCAGATTTTTACATTCCATCTGTATCCAATTAAAATATCCAGGAGGGATGCATATTACGTCGACATACCAGACACAAAAAAATAACATCAGCAAAATTCATGCAGTCTGTCAGCCCACCATACCGAAGGGATCCCTTTACAGATAACAGTGAGCTGTGATTATGGATAATGTGGTGAGACACCAACATAACACAGCATGCCATCACAGACAAAATTAATCTTTAAAGCACAGTATAATTACATTAAGGCACAATTCCCTAATCAGAGAGCATAATTACTTCTTAGGGAATTAAAAGCACTTGTTTTACAGTATTCCTGCCACAGTCTCCCTGAATATGCTGAACATTTGCTAGCCTGTCACTGGGATTCAATTAAATTCAAGAGAGGCTTGATATTCCCTTTACTGGGCCCTTGTAAGAACTTTATTTTGTACCTTTAGCTCTTTTTTTTTAATCTTGTGGATTTTTATGAACGGTGAATGGCCCTCCAATGGGCCACCTGAAGGACTGTATGACCACAACTTACTGTAACATGTAAAAGACAAGAAATATCTGCCTGTTTTAAAATAAAGTGGTGGGTCAAGGAGAAGATTGGGCTTAGAGTGTATATAACAAGAAAAGCATGCAATTTAAGCATACGTTGATCACGAATAACAAAATCAGTGTACATTCAAGATTTTGAAAAAACAATCTTTGTTTTTCAAGGTTTTTTCATTTATACATTTCCTAACTGAAAAATTTCAGTTATGAACCATTTGTGTGCTGTATCACAGACATCATCAATGTGCAGTAAGTCTTGCTTCTATTGAAGAATCTAGACATGATCTTTGGGTACTTTCTTCATGCAGATGCAGCAAACTATTGTTGTGTGTGATATCGGAATTTAGACACATTTTAATCATCATCATTAGGGATAAATAACGTTAACCCTGCTGTTACTATTTTGTTCAAAACAATAGATAATGGTGTAAATTGGACCAAAAGATAATGTTATATGTAGTGTTGCACAGATCTCACAACATACAAGTCAAATAATAACATGATGGTCAAGTGGTGAAATAAAAAAAGCAATACAAATTAGATAAACACTTCTAAGAACTTACAACTTATAAACACAAGTGTGACACCCCTGTATAGGGAAATCACCAGTAATCTTATTTTCCAAGCACTTTCCCCTGTGCTTTTTGTTGCTAAGTAACCGTCTTCATGTTGGCATTATTGCAAGTGCTTATGTTGCAAGCCCTGTTCTCTTCTTGATTTTGATAGATCATTGAGTCAGAAGTCACATTGGCATGCTCTGACGTGTTCCAAAATTGTGACTATTCTCAACAGAAAATGGTGTTCGCTAAGAAAAATAAATAAAACTACTGTCCAGAAGATTTTAATCATTGAAAAAGAAAAAAGAGTCATAGTTAAGTAGACACCACCAGCTTCAATTTCAGATTGATAGCATTTCATACATTGTGGACACTGGTCATTAAAGTGATGAAAAAAACTGCATATTCCTCCATTAAATGAATGGCAATCAATAGTATTAATAAAAATGGAATTATTTTATATCATGTTTACATAATAAAACAGTGCTACGCACCCTTTTTACAGCCTGAATAAAAAGAATTGCATGTATTATACTGTAGGCAAAAACAAGAAATTTTATTTTGAAATAACATATATTATAGTGCCATAATTTTGCCTATGTTGTATCATTCAGTATTAACTTAAAACGTTCCACATATTTATTTGGCAAAAGGCTTTTCTTTTAAAAATGGAGCTTTCCCAATCCATATGAAACACTTTACTCAAAGCCTGTAATGTGTTCTTATAGGTATTGATGATATTCCTTCAAAAAAGAATGAACAAATAAAACTGGTGAATTCTCTGTTATACAAAACAGGTGTTCTGTCTGTCTCTGTCCATATTACTTCCCAACTTCATACATTATATTTGTTGGCATGGCATTTATTCATTCATTCTAATTTTGTCATTATCAGGTACCAGACAGTTTAAACTTTTACATTTCCAACCTGCTCAGCTAATAATGAGATTAATGCTGCTTTCTATTAAGGATACCAGTCAACCTGAACTTTCTGTTTGGGCTTCCCTCAATGTTGAGTTGCCTTTAAGCCATTTTCTCCCTACTGAGTGTGTCATGACAGGCACACATTATTTTATTTTATTTTATTTTTTTTATATATATTTTTTATTAATATTCCATGTTTTCCAATCTTCTTTTAATTAAGATGTTTTGAGTACTTCCTTTTGGACACCATTCCCATGATATAATTTCTGTTTTTCTTTGTTTTTGTTGGAGTTTTTTTACCTCCTTTTTCTTTCCCTGGCTGTCATTTTGTGTATCTTCCATTTCTTTCATTCTCAGTCCCCAATCCCTTTTCATGACATTTATCTGCGTCATACTTCACACATACAGTGTGCATGCGGCTGTCTGTTATAATGATAACACCCAATACCTGAGATCAGTCATAATTATTACCTCTACACAGTGTTAGAATAGGCTTTCTGCTCCATTAGCTTCTGTGGCTATATTGCTCTCTCTATACATTTACAGGCATGCCAGGCTCCACTGATCTCTTACACTGAGGCGACAAGTCTGTCAAGTGTAATAGCTTTGTAAGTTATCTACAACATCTTTAAATGACTTCAGAGAGTGAACGAAACAGCACCAAGACACTTTAAACAAGTACCATAAAGAGGGTTTAGAATAAATGAGAAGATAAGAAGGGGGTACATGGGAAGGGGAAGGTACATGCAACAAGCAGCAGAGCAAGCGAGACAGCTACAAAGGCGATAACGAACACATTAAAAGAAAGTGAGAGTCATTACACACTTATTCTTATTTTCTTACACATTTTCTTGTCCTTTCTTTCATCCATGCATGCTCTCCATCATTCGGTAGAGTAGCTAAAACATGCTCTCTCTTTCCAAGAGTCAGTGGCCACCCCACTGCAATAATCTGAGATTGAGGTCACCTTCAATTACCATCCCTCGTCCCATTTGACGTGTGGTAAATTATGTTAAGTGACTTTACAGACCTGGGACCCTGGATGCCTCGTCACAGACTTGCTAACAGGTGAAAAAAAATTTTGAAAAAAAAAAAAAAGAAAACTACCTCACCTAATGGGAGTAGTAGTAGTGAATTATTGTGAGCTCGAGATTAATAATATGGAGAATCTTGTGTCTAATATGCTAAAAGATTTCACCATACACTACACATTATGTTTTCAGTTTCATTTTTGTTTTTTGTTTTGTTTGAAGTAGTTTAAATATCTGCTCAAAATGGAAACACTAAAGTGCCTCATTGATGGACTTGAAAGGCTCCTTTTTACATCCAACCATCCATTTTTCCTACCTACATATTCCAATGCAGGGTTGGAGCCGAAGGCTTCTTTTTATATGATCTTATTTGTCAGACAGGCATGTCTTGCTCGTGAACAGTAAAGGATCTGAACTTGTACACAGAATATATTAATTTTCAGCCGTTAAGTCATATGTTCACTCTGCAGTCTAACATTAGATTATCAGCAACCTGTTCATCCCAAACATTTCTTGAATATGTGCAGTGCCTCTTCTTGGAGCCCAAATTAATATTCACTTTATTACAGCTTCACCCAACAAAAAGGCAACAGCTATATGACTGTGCTGTTTTACCACCGAACCTTTCTCATGGTCACCATCTTAGTATGGATGATGAAACTGTGACAGTGTGCTAGTGAATGCTAATCACCAAAGTTATCACAGTTTTTCCTGAGGGGGAAATAATGCCTATACCAAATGTCATTGCCTCACCCAACACTTGTTAAGTCATTAAATCAAAGCTATAAATGTCAACAGAATAAAAATATCATTAATGGACATTAGAACCAGTGGCGTGTCTAGAAATCTTTTCACATGGGGGCAAGGCAGGGGCACATCCTCAGAAAAGGGTGGCACATATGAATAAGACCTTTTTTCAGAAAATAACTTAGATTCTAGGTTATTATGAACTAAAGTAGTCATCTAACGTGAAAACTAAGCGTAAAACAAAACTT
>JAVQJG010102453.1:0-22673 GCA_036024015.1 Craterocephalus amniculus
CGCTGCCACCAATGCATCCAGCGTCAAGCATCGCGCAGGTACGCGCATCCAGGAAGTAAACAGGCTAACGGTTTGGGCCATGGTTTAGGCTCTAAAAACATACTAAATGATGCCGTTGCAGGTAAATTATGGACGCTTCCCACACAGGACCCGCAGACTGCTTTGGACGAGCAGTTTGGAGGAATATTGACAAGTTTTTGTGGACTTTGTTCACCGGGCTCAATTTAGCAACGTTGTAGTCGCAGGGTAATAAGATGTAAACCTCCCGATATCTCCGGCTACATGATGAATATCAAGAAAGTGTTCCAAGGTCTTAATCAGCATGAGGGTGAGTAAACGAATGAAGGCACATCATTCTGAGGCCAGAGTATTCCTTTAATGTTTTAGCTGCATCATCTTATCTGCGGGACACATCTGGTCATCCATCCAGGGTTTAGCCCTGCACTCCAGCTCTCTGACCTGTGAACATTTATTGGGTTAAAACAAAAACCGGAGCTGAGCAGGTGTACGTTACAGCGCTGATGTGTCGGCGCGGCTGTATGCCTGCGATGTGTGTGGTCCAGGTGGGATTAGCTGCAGGATTCCCACTGTGCTTCAGGTGACGTGTGTGTGCGCAGGGTGCAGAGACTCAACAATAGGATTAGTTGGATTACAGCAATACAACCATATTACACACGAGGACAACATAGAGGATGGAGAGAAAAAACAGTCTTTACGCATCCATTTTACCCTTATTTCAGCAGGCAAGATGAGTAAGAACACAATCTCCTCTCTGTACCCATAGCTGGAGGGATTCCCAGGAGGGGGCAGGGGGATTGTTTGCTTGTCCTTACATTCCTACATGAGACTTTCCTGTCATACTTAAGTCCTGTTTAATCTCTAAAGGTATTAAAAGGAGGAAATATTAAACATTTGTAAAGAAAACACTCATTTTCTGCAGTTATTGGCTAAACGACAACAAATACTGTTGGGACGTGTTTTCATCTGTGGGTGTAAATGGTCCATGTTCCACAGAGGAGACAGGCATAGGATGCTTCTAAGTGAAAATAATCTCTGCAGGGATGCAAACAAAGCATGACAGCTCTCCGTGCAAAGCAGCCCCGGGGGGGTCTCAGTCTCTCAGGCTCAGGTGTCCTGCCAAGGGGCTTCCTGACAAACCATGCAGCAGCTTCCTATTTTATGTTTAAAATCATTTATTGGTTTTGTTGTCATTTATTTATTTATTTATTTCACTGTTATTTATCCAGGTGACTCCCGTTGAGATTCATAAGGGAGCAATGGCCAAGATGGCAGCAACAGGAGTTAAAACTATACAAAGTGTCAGAAAAATACAGCATAAATCATTTATATGGAAAACAAAAATGGAAAGCATAGGATATATGACAACATACAGACTTTAGCTTTTATAGACTGTAACAAACATTTAAAATATCCTACGGAAGACCGCATTTTACATTAAAACCTTTACATCTGACTCATCTTCCAGCCTGTTATGGCAGAATAACTTTCTTCAAACGATGGGAAAAGAAATATAAAGTTATATAGTTGAACACGAGTCCTGAAATGATGTTTTTGCCTGTTTTTCCAGCTCAGCTTTGAAGAAATGCTGTCAAGAGTGTGGGACTCCCAACCCAGGGTTATCAAGTTTTCTCGAAAACATCAGAGAGGCTCCTCTGCCAATGGGCTGAGGCGGCAGAAGAGAGACTGGGTCATCCCACCCATCAATGTGCCTGAGAACTCCCGAGGACCCTTCCCCCACATGCTCGTCAGAGTAAGTGATACTTTGGATCATTTCAACAAATACCACAGTTTTTCTTTTTTCCTGGTGTGAAACTTTTATCTAAACTTATACTGTCAGAGAAAATAAGTGAAGATTCAGAGGAATAGTTGGATGTTCAGAGTCCTTATTCAGGCGAAGGAAAAGTGAGCGGTTGGAAAGACGCTGTTTTATTCCTTACATTCACCGTTCAGCTCTTTTCTATCAGACACACCCAGCGGGTGCAGTACATAGCACCACACTGCTCTGTGATTTCAGTCAAGAGGCCAGGTGATTTGTCTGCCCGGCCTCTTGGTACCACAGGTACAGAAAAAAATCTTTCTTTGGAAAGTGTACAAATAACCCCACATGCTTGGTGTTAGAGGTAAAGATGTAGGATTAATCAGGAGTTTTGCCTGAGTGCTACTTCTGTGCTTGGATAGCTACTGAATCCTAGTATAATATATATTTTCTATAGATTATATCTCATTCTAAGTGTCAGGAGGGCATTATTCCGCCTTTTCTTATCTTATTTTAGTAAATGTCCGTACTTTGATGTAATGGCTTTTGAAGAATGTCCCCACTGAAGCGCAGAATCTTTCTGGATTTCACTTTCCATATCAAAAAATATAAAAAACAGTTTTCTCTGTAATTGTGCAAGCAGAGATTTTTTAATTTTCACCAAACTGGTGGTTCTCAAGCTGTTTCCAACATTTAAGAATAATATTTCAGCCAAAAACCCTCCGAAAACCAGGGGTGTCCATTTAGATTTGAGTTAAACTATAAATTAAGAAAACTTCAGATATTCTGCTTTGTTTTAGTGCACAGAAGAATAAGTAAATTATCAAGAAGTTTACATTTAATAGAGATGTCTTATACAAAATATTATGACAAACAGACTTTACATGGTTATTATTATGGTTATTATTATATATACGAAGCAGGAGGTTGGCGGTTCGATTCATTCAACTACATGTCGAAGTGTCCTTGGGCCACTTCTACTGAACCCTAACCTGACTCCCAATGTGCCTATCGGCGTGTGAATGTTAGTTATTAGCACCAAGTATGTTGTAGGTGCGAATGGGAATGGGTGAATGGGACAGAATGGAAAGCGCTTTGACATGGTCATGGTCACATGACTAGGAAAGCACGATACAAGTACAGTCAATTTACCATATACATTTATATATATGAATATGAAGTATAATGTACATTTTTATCATAATCAAAAAAATAAAATAAAATAAACTGTATACATTTTTTAAATGCATTTGAACTTAATGTGTTTCAAATATATATTTTCTAATTTATTACATACACTATATTTATATTTTCTATTTCTATTTAAACATTTTTACTTATTTTTGATTACATTTATTTTACATATTAACATTCACCACAAATAACAGATAATAATTTTTATAATTTCAAATGCACTTTTATGTTTTCTTATTTCACATTTATATATTTTATCTATATTTGCATTTTTTACTTATTTTATTTTTTTTGTCTTTATTTTCAATTTTTATTAACATTTTTGCAGAGTAAACAGTTCATTTTCATTCATCACATTCAATTAAAGTCATTTAATAGAATTATTTTTTTTATCTAATATATATTTTTATAGTTTTTTAAGTTATCTGCATATTTTATTTATTTCACATATGTGCACATTTACACATTAATTACAACATATACACAGTGGATTTACAAAATCTGCAAACATTTAATTCCAGGTATGTAAAAGTAAAAAATACATCTTTTTCTGATCTCATGACACTACCGGAAGTTGCATCTATTAAAGAATAAATGTGTTTTCTTTAACCTAGGCCTATTTGTAGGATTAAAAAAGTAGTAATGAAATGAAATGAACTGTAGATAATCTTTAATTTAGGGGCTTCAATTTTTGGCCCCGTCCTCTTCAATGGCATGATAGAAAGCACCGTCGGATGGATCTAAATTACATAAAAATGGCTTTGAGCTCCACAAAAATTGTATGGGTGAGTCTATGACCGTATTTAATTCTAAAAACAAGGCCCAGGTTTAAAAAAGCAAACTTATCCTTTGGGTAAAAGAGAATGAAAAGATAAAACAAGTTATACGTACCTCTGGAGTGTTTCCAAGTACTCCCAGAAGCCTCATTGGAGAACCGCTGCAGTAAAGCAGTCACATGAACGCAGACTGTAGGACAACCGCCTGTTTTCACGTCTGCGTTGGCTGCTGGTGGACAAAACAGAAGGAGTCAGTCTTTGGAAGAACAATGTTGGAGATTTCTTAAAAATTACGATCATGGCTGTCATTTTGTTTGTTATACAGAATATTTTTGCAAGCAAACGCTGTTTTTTTCTTTGTTTTCTAAAGCGACAAACATAGCAGTCTAATAGGAAATTTTAATGTTGGATCCCATTTCAGCTTTGCAGCGGGGAAACGCCAGCAGCCTGGTCTGGTTTATGGGTGGATGTTAGTGTCTCTGACCCACACAGAGTGAGTGATGACAGGAATTTATCCACAGCTGTTCACCTAAAAGCAAACAGTGCATCACCTCTAGATGATAACTCTGTTCTGTGTTGCCAAACACTGAGCAGTGGAAAGTTAGCTTTGCAACCCCAGTGGAGTTCACCACAAAAAGGAAGAATTCTAATGAAAAATAAACAAAACAAGGCAAAATAGTGGCTCAAATTATTCCTCTGTTCCTTTCAGCTCCAACGCTCCATCAGGGTCGTGCAACAACAGTGGAAAAAAAAAAAAAAAGGAGCCTTCACTTCATTTTGTTGCACATGTTTCTGACAGCATAGCCCCGAGGCAGCATGGAAGCCTTGTACCATGCATCCACCTTCACATCTGGAAATTACCATTCACACCTTTGCACACGCACTGTTGTCCTTTAAATATGAGACAAGCTAATAATTTAGAGCTTGGTAAAAATGGTTCTGGCTGTTTTGATTAAATAAAGGGATTGTAAGAGGAATGCCATAACTGCTGGTTAGCTTGGATGTAAACGGTTCTTTGTGTTCTAATGTGGGCAAACACCAGAAGTAAACCCTCCACTATCACCGCTGATGGCATTTCTGTGCATGTGTAAGTAGAACGGATGAGAATCGGACTATTTCTGTAACAGTGTCTTGGAAATCTGCATTTCTTGGCTATCCAAACTGGAAACTTTTCTTCAGACAACAGCGGATAAATAATGCAGTCATAGCTGAAGAAACACTGGATTATATTCTTGGTAAACCGCTGTCAGTCTGACACTAACCTGTACGTTTCCATGTAGTCTTCGGTCTTAAGATGGTGCAACGTTTGTTATGCTGGCCGCAGTGTTGCTGGGAGTTCATGACTAATTTGGGACACATTGTGAAACAATATTTTCTCGTATCAGGGCAACGTAGTGACCAGAAAATAATAATAATTCAGTCTGTAGAACAATCAGATAACTTTTTTTTATTTTCACATTTTAGTTTATATTTTCATATTGTGTTTTCCGTATTTTTCGTGTTGACAAAGTGCACAGAAAAGCTTCAGCTTTGCTCTTTTGTTTGTCGTTTTAGTTGCGATGACAACAAAGCGAATCTGAATCTGACTGATATGAAAACAAATAGCTTTTAGATTTCCAGTAGATAAGATTACCTCAGCAGTAAATGTAGTCCCAGTCTAGTGTCATCGGTCCAGATAACCAGGCTGCTGTCCATGTCGGCAGATCCGAGGTCATAAGGGCTCGTCACCTTAGCGGTGCACAAGGTGGTGCAAACAAATATCTGATGGATTTCTGGAGAACCGTATCACTTCTGCAGTTAAACCTAGAAATCCAAACTTATTATTTCTGACAAACGATGTTTCTGAGACATTTTGCGTCACTTTTTGGTAAAAACTTTGTTCAAAACCCTGTTGTGGACAATATGGCTCCCTAATGGACACCAGGAAGCCAGAAAATGCACTATTATCATTTTGACAACTATGGTATTAAGTGGTAGATATGCAAAGAAAACTTATGTTCAGGGCCAAATAAAGACGTCCGATTTTTTAAAAATTTGACTTCTTTCCCTATTTTTTCTTGGGTTGGGCTTTAAAGGGTTAACCTTAGTTCTAAGAAAGGGATGTTGACCTGCAGGGATTCAATTCATCACTGCTGCTTCACACCTGCTTCAGGTGAAACTGATCTCTAACAGCTTGTTCATGAGCCGTTCATCGTTTTCTGCTACAGAGAAACTTCCAGTACCTGCAGGACTCCGGTCCTCCACGACGGATTTGGTGTTCCCCGTTCTAAGGAAAGGAAAAGCGCTTTCCAGTCTCTCGTGTGGCTGCAGCTTCAGGCATCTGATCATATTTACTGGGTGTTTTCAGGATAGACTTTTCCATTTGAATTTGACAGAATCACGAGGAAGACACACGGCATCCTTCAGACCTTTTTCTATTTTTACACTGAGCTTGTTTTAGAAAGCATCCTCTGACAGGTGATGCTCGCTCTGGTTTTAGGTTTTTTCCTTCCTTTAACACCTGTTTTAGCTTAATGTTAAATTTTTTTGTGTGCATGTGCTTGATCAAAGGACCAAAACAGGTTGAATTTTACCCCTCTGTCAGCCTCAGACTAAAAATATGAAGAGAAGTATAAAAGACCTTCTTCATTCACAGCAGTGAACAGCAAAGAACTGGAAAAAGCAGGAAAATCTGTGTCAACTTTCTCACAGAGGTGTTGCTCTTTTTAGCTCTTTGCTCCGACTCTAATCTCTCTACACTTGCAGCCTCTTATCAGACACCCACACAGACGTGCAGCATTTTGCTGGCATTTCTGACACACGCACACACACACAAAGTCCCTTACGCCCATTTGTACAGCAAGGCTTACACTCCCGGATTACGGAAATCGCTTTTCACCAATGTGTTGGCAAGAGGGCGATTTTCCACCTAAGCGTGGAAACACTCCCCCTCACAGACACACAAAGAGGACCAGAGTGTCACAGGAGGGACCAAATTGTCCTGCCCTGGTGGAGAAATGGACCTTCTTTCTATCCCCGTGTCATGTGGGGTGTTGGATGGTGGGATTAAACCACATGAGCTTGCTTTGTGCGTGTGGCCTTGTCACTGCTGAGGCAGGGCAGGTTGGAATCTGTATCATATTTCCTGTATATAAACACAGTGTGCAGCTGAAAGCAGTGCAGCGGGGGGATATGGTTCTGTCTAGGAGTCTTTTTTTTGTCCCCGGCCTCCTCTGCAACACGACTCTCGGTTTTGTCGAGTAGCCAAGCAGAGGCAGCGGTGGGGGATTTATCTCAGAAGTGGCCGAGAACAGCCTTCAAAGTTTGCACACACATCTTCCCTGTGCTGGAAACTCGTCTAAGCCCCGTGCGCAGGCAGGTTCAGTGAGTTTAAATAAGACCAATTAACCCTCGGAGTGTATTTACCACTTTGCAGCCATGAAATAATACAAATAACATGCCACAGAGGTGTGCGCTGGTCTTTACCTTTGATTCTGTGAGAGTGGAAAAAGAACTTTGACACGGGACATGATGACAGGTTAATAAAGCTCTGCTGTGCTTGGAGATTCGCTTGATCCCAATTACACATTCGCTGCAGGGGAATTTAATTCCTGCAAATAATTCATGTGATTCTGTTTTTTAAAGCAGTGTTACATTTATTCGTGTCGAGTTTAAACCAGTTTTATGTTTTAATGTGATTCAGATTCATGTCATTCTCTCACTTCCCTGCTTTATCATTCAAGTTTATTAAAAGCAAAAAAGCGCTCTCACACCACTGCAGGGCTTCCATACCTCGGCGTGCACGGCGAACACGCACAAGTGGTGCAGCTTTGATGGCATTGATTTACCAATGTTCTCAGATGGAATATGCTTCAGAGCTTCGGCTGTCAAATAATCGGAGGTGACAAATGTAAGTGCAGCGGAAACACAGAGCTAGAAAAACAGCTTGAGTTTAATGGATGCGAAGGTAGATGGCATGAACTACAACTTTTTCTCTGATCCAAATAGGATCCAGAATGGGAGATGGAAAAGGAGAAGGGGAGGATGTGGGGGGTGAGATTGGAAAAAAAAGAGGAAAATAGAAAGTGTTGGGAGAGTGCTGTAAATCTGCAGGGGGAGAGAGGCCAACATTAGTTTCAGGCCATTTGTGGCATTCTCATCTTGACGGTCTCCTGCAAGCACCTACACTGAGCCCAATGAGGCAAAACTGATGGAAAGCAGTCTGAATGGAGGAGAGAGGAAAGATCCTCCTTTCATTTACCCAGCCCTCCAACGCCGGCTCCCTCCCTCTCTGACCCACAGTGAGGACAAAGAAATGAACAATGAGCTGGAAATAATTGAGCACATAGTGGATAGTTTTGATTAAAAAAAAAAAAAAAGGTTAGCTGCTTCTTCCTCTCCGCACAATTCTTCACCCTAAATGAAACGGTAATGATATGTATAATTCATAGCCTCCATTTTACATCCACATACTTGTAGGAATATTAAAGTGTGATTTTCTTTACCACATTAGGTGGAATAGGCCATTATGACAAAGCTGCTGGTTAATAAAGCTGCATCATATCAGAACGATCTCATCCTGCTTTTTATCTGCGATTCCCAGCGTCCAGGTTAACTTTCAACACTCCGACAAAATAAACTACATGGAGGTGGGAGGAAGGAGGGGCGGGGTGGGCGCTGTTCTAATCATAGTGTAATGTTTGTGCTGTTGTTTGCTGCGTATCCAAAGTGATAACACCGCAGCTTATTTACAGCCTCATATTGCACAGAGTATTTCATTACAGCTTATAATGACTTTCTAATATGATTTCTGCATCTGCTTGTTCTGTCTGCAGTTTTATTGCATCCCCCGCGGATTGTGCGCCCATAATGTTTATTTTATGTGAGTTTGTGGGGGGTAGGGGTGGGTATGCATGCGTACATGTGCACGTTGATGAATGCGCTTCCTCCTACATATGATTGAGTTGGACAAAACACTATATTGATGTTTAGAGAATCAGCTTATATAAAATTGGATAAACTTTCTCACCCAAAAAGTAGCTTGTAGACTAATTGCTTTTCGCCTGCAGTAACTTGTACTCTCATCTATTTCTGGAAGAGGCCATGAGCGATACTGTAGGAAGAATTCAACTAGAGTTAAACTTCCCGACACATGTATTATCAAATAAATGCACAATTAATTATGTACTTAAAATAATATGCCAGGATATGTTTAATTGTTGCACTGCCTTGGGCTGGACTCGCTTTCTTTCTGGTAGCTCTCTGTATTTTGACGGAGCTAACAAGAGTTGTCAGCTTAGCCCTGCTTACACTGATGAAGTGAAAAAGAAATTAGTTTCATTTTCTCCTCGGTGTGTGGGAAAAGTCTCAGCGCAGAATGATTTGGAGGAAAAATGTGGGTCTTTATTGGGTTTCAGCTCTTGAAGTGTTCCAGTGGTCCAACGTTGTGGTTCTGCTGTTTCCTACAAAGTGCTTTCCACGTCACGAGGGTCACATTAGCCATTCAAATGATTTCCCTCACAGCAGTTGGCTCTCTTACATTTCGTGTAATGTAATTACTATTAAGCCAAACGGATATCGCAGCATCGTACTGCGATCGCAAAGCCGAGGTCATAGATCCCAAATCTCTCCCATCTTATCTGCTCATCATAATGCTCAGCTTCATTCCCAGAGTTGATGTGCAGCATCGTTTGGGTTACAGAAAGTGAGTTTAATTTTTAGCTTCAAGGAGCAAAGAGTTTGTTTTTTCAGGTTCAAATCAGGAACTCCCCCCCGCTCCATCTTCCCCACCAACATAATCCTCCGTATGCGAGTTTCTTGGTGCTGAATCATCCAGAATAACAGCAGCGTTTCCAGGAATAAACTTTGCTTTAATCTCGTTCCAGATGCTTGACTTTTTCTTGGTGGAGAACTCTGTAACCCACCTCCTCCAGAAGATCTGCCAAAATACTTTACTTGCCTCCCTCATCTTTTAGCAGGCATGAAAGCGTGATGCTAAAAGTATCATTGGCACATGATTCAGTTGTGAAGATGCCACGTGTTGCTGCTCCATCTTGGTTTCATTACTCCCATAACTTGCTGTTTTGCATTTAATCAGGTTACAATTTGACTTTCAAGGCAAAGTTTAGGTCTCAACCTCTTTATCATGATTCTAGACATAATGCACTTAATATTTTAGACAGTAGAGCTGCGTTATGGTTATACTGTAAGCGATTCAGATGGACTCATACCAAACATATAAAGCCAGAGTTGCAGATTAGCTGGATGAACCAGGAGACCACGAACAATGTGTTGTCCAAATATCAGCGTTATGCTTGCAGCTTATTGCACCTGCAGTGACAGCTGTTAAATAATCTCTGTTAAATAATGAAGTCTGGTTGTAAATATATAGAACCACATAGATCACATAGAAGGGAAATGAAATAGATCTGTTTCCATCCGTAGCAGAGAAATCAGGCTGCTCTGTGTCATTAAAAGACTGAAATACTTTTGTGTGTAATTAAAAGAGTAGCAGGAACCTGATCTTCATCCTCAAAGAAGAAACACATGAACCAAAGTAGCAAACAGCACATTTATGAAAAGAAAAATGGGAAGAGGTCTTTGGAAACCTTGTTTCTCCTGAGATAATACAGTATTTATGTTGCCTGAAGGATGAAACAGTTGAGGTCATCACTCCTTTCCAACCTGTTTTTTTGGGAAGTTTTCTTTTTTTACTACACTCTCCAGTAATTTCATTAATTTGTAAGAGTACAAAGGTGTATTTGCTTAGTTGTGATGGATAGAGTGGGCTTGGGATGCATTATAGAAGGACACTTAACCTTTTCTTGATGAGGCCTCCTGTCAAAAATGACATTACCAAGATAAATGAAGTATATCTTTACAACAACAAGGGCTTTATGTATAATATTGGTCTCCACAGAAAGCTGAGGCATGTGAGATACTACAAAAGTGTCAGAATCCAGATATATATGACTGTTTCAAAGTAAATTGACCTAGAATGCTATTAAACATCTATGTCCTCTTAAAAAAACACTTTACTTTCAGTGAAAACCAGAAAATAGCAGCCAAATTCATGTAGAAAAGAGTAAAGTAATCTAAGATTGCGTATGATAGGAAGAGAGAATACTTCACTGTAAAACCTCCTTCATCTCCATGGAAAACATCTATGTTGCTTAAAAAAGGAAAATTATCTGCAAACAGAATAAGAAAATGTAACTTCTCAACACTTTTCACCACGAGTAAAAAAAGATTCTAACCACTGATCCCACAAATACCTTCAAATAACCTTTTTCACTAATAAAAAGTCAATTTTTATGATACTAATGTAGGATATGTGGGTCTATGTGGTGGTTAGCGCCGCAGCCTCACAGAAGGGCGGTCACTGGTTGGAGCTCCAGCAGAGCCTGTACAAGAGAATAAATGAAATATATATTATTTTTGATTGAAATAAGAAATTATTACTCAGGGAAAATAATTTTACATGGAAGCTAATGTTATTTTGTAGCTGTGGATGTTCCAGCTTCCAGCCCCAAAGCTGGGGATTTAATCTCAGTAACAAGCTTTAGTTTTTCATTGAGATCGTTAAGGATCAAAACATTTCAAACAAGTGAAAAGACATTAACACAGTTTAACTATATCTTAGCATGAAAACAAGTATAAATCTAAGATATTTCATATTGCTTATATTTCAGGTTCTGAAGGTCCTTCATGTGAAACAACAGGAGACACATCAGCAGAGCTCTGTAGAGCTGCAGTAAAGACGAGTTCTTGTCCCACCCTGATGAGACAGACCTGCTTTTATTTATGTGCTTTTATGACTTCTCGGGCTTTGAACTGTCTGGTTTGATGCCGATGCTTGGTAGAGTCTTTTAGCCCATCATGCTATGCTACATGTTAGCATCGCTGCTGCCTAACGTGTGCAAACATCTTCTGGACTGCAGAGATGTACAGGAAGCTTCACGCAGACATGCTCAGCTTTCTGCTGATCCGAACATGAAGGTGTCCTTTTCTGAGGCAGATTACGATCTACAGTAACAGAAATTGGACACACACGCAGTCCAACATAGGATCTTATTAACACCAGCACTGATTGAGTTTTTTTTTCTGTTATTGCAACAGAAATGAGAGAAAGTGAGCTTTTAAGCTGCAGCTGCATGCGGAAGCTGGAGCTGAGTGAGGTCTCGCAGAGTTCGCCGCTTGTTATCTCAAGCAGCAGCAACAGAGGAGACGGTGTCCTCAGGTGAAGGAAAGTATTACGTTTTCCTCAAGTGCTTTATGAGAACTTCACACATTTATAGGATGACAGAAATCTCCTGCAGCCTGAGAAGCATGTCTGCGTGTGAACGGAGACACGCAGGCTTTTGTTTGCCGCCTGATGCCTGTCTCTGTGTGTGTACTCACGGGCCTGTTTTTCATTCTCCTGTTCCCAGTCGGACAATTAGAAGGTGACAGTCCCATTAGACCAACTCAGTGGTACAAAGGCTGAGTGCTGTTGTGAGTGACACGGAGCTCAGCCTCTCACTAAATGACTGTCAGTCTGCCCCCATCCACTCTGACCCCTCTGGCAGCCTCCCTCGGAGCCACTCCAACCCCCCCACTAGACGCTCATTGGCAGCCCTAGCAGCTCCCTGAGCCAAGCAGGGCCCTCCTTTCAAGCCTGGCCTCTAACTGATTGGTTGGACGTGGGTAGCCTTAGGCATGCCAGAAGGGCTTTCAACCGGCCTCCGGGTGTGGCTGATTGGCCAGGCTGTCATGGCCGTGTGTCTCCTATGGGAGCGTGTGGCAGAAGCTCGGGGTGAAAGAGGCCGTTTGACAATGGAGATGGACGGAAAGGAAAAGTGCAAACCGGCAAACGGATCTGTGCATCCCTGTTAGTCAGCCTTCCACCTCAAGCCGCGTCTTCTGTTGTAATTATTATATCCGAGTCCCTCTTCTGTCCATGCATCATCTTTTTATTTGGAAGTCAGACTTTCCCAGGGGTCAGATGCCATGTGAAGACCAAGTATGAGGGCCTGTATCCCTCCTTTGTTCCTGTGGCATGTTTCAGGAATGCAGCTTTTTACAGAAGGGCTGTATTTGCTCCATTCTTCAGGAAACTAATGGTATTGTTAATGCAGAGAGAGAGAGAGAGAGAGAGAGAGAGAGCTGGTACATTTCAACAGGATTTTCGCCTCATGCAGAGCTCATTTAAGTTGCCTGGCTAATGCCATAATTGGGTTTGTGAGTCACTTCTTAACTTCCATTAATATTTGTTCTCCTCCTAATTGCCTTTCTTTCTTTCTTGCTTGCTTTTTTTCCCTCCAATCCTGCATTTCTCTCCTGTGGCTGTCTAATGGTCTGAGGTAGAGGCTGTGATGTGCACTTGAGAGAGCATCTAATCTAGTTTTTGTCAGGTAAAAAAAAAACATTTTAGCTGTTGGACTTTCGTCTCTTTCCTAAATAATGATGAATCACATGCATAATGCAATGGAGGGCGTTTGAATTTAAGAGAGACAGATTTCATAAATAGTCAATGTGGAAATTGGAGGAACATCTACAATCCAAGAAGAAGACTGCACCAGCATGAAGCTGTTTAATTTGAGGGTTATTTATTGAATGATGCCTCCCGCACCCACAATGCTGTCTGCTCTGAGTTATAAGACATCAATTCAGAGGCTGTGTTTTCTTCAAGGTGCTGCCTTTTACACTAATGCATGCCATTATTACAGTTTGTCTGGAGTGAAATAGCTCTGTTTCCTCAAATGTACAGAAACATTACCTTGGGAAACCTTAACAACTCAGAGGAATTAATTCAATTGGCCGTGTTAGAAAAGTGGAGACAAATGTGTGAAGGAGTGCATCAGCAGCCGAGCAGACACGCCAGCGCCGGCTCATTTGTATTGATGGGACTCTCCCTGCCTCCTTCCCACTGGGAGAAAAAAGGGAGAAGGAGTGCGGGAATGTGAGAATCGGAAACAAACTGACTCGGAAGCACAAACACAGCCTGAATGGAAGAGGACTTTAAATGAAAAAGAGGGTGTAAAAGGAGAACAAAACATAACCCCGAGCTGTTTGGAGCTCAGTTCATTTCCCATTCAGTTTCCGATTCATAACACACCGTTCTGCTGCTGCGCCGCTCTTTATGAGCGTGAGGGATATCTGTGTGTGACGGTAGCTGTCAGTGGCTCTCACAGTAAAGATATTAAAACTAAGCTCTCTGCAGGTTCTCTCATAGACCTCCTTGCAGTGCGACTATTTTTAAAATGGCCTTTCCCTTCTCCCAGCAGCACTAAACTGACAGCTTCTACACCCGTCTATTAATGAAGGTTGCTTTTTTTGTGAGAAGGAAAGTTTGCAAGCTGGCAAAAAGCAGAAAAAAAAGAATTGAGGTCCCACATTCTCCCTAATTGGAAATTTTGTTTCCATTTTGTCAGCCCATCTCTCTTTTTCTTTCATCCTCTGCTTCCCTTTTTCCACCTGTGTCATTTTGCTGGATGTTTTTGTGGATGGCCTATCAAACTATTTGAATTCCTCTTCCCCATCAAATGCAGGGCACATCAGCTTTGAAGAGTGACAAGCACGCAGCAGCCGTGATCAAAGCAATGCAAAACTGAAATTTAAGAGGAAGTTAAAAAGCATGTAGTTTTGCCATTTCCCTCATGTTCAACAAAGAGAAAACAGACACTGTATAACAGCAGGGAGAGATGAGACATTATCAAACAGCCATTTTCAAGGATGCCTGTGTAGTTCACAGATGCACAGATGCTTTTGATAACCCTGTTTAACATAGAAAATTCACCCATTCACAGTGAGTCCTGTTAGCAATCACTCCAGCATCCCCACGAGTGCAAAGGTTTGTTGTCAGATCGGCATTTTTTAACCCAGCAGTGGCTCTGAAGTCAGTCTGCTGAAGATAGGAAAATCAGTTGTTTTCCTGCATGACGGAGCTGATTTCTGTCTTTAAAGACGCAGAAGGCGCCCCACCTGCTATCGTTAGGCTACGGAAGCAAATAAAAACTGAAAGCATGTTTTTAAAGCAGTTTTTTGGTCATGTTCGAAATTATTTTTTGTATATCCGAAATTATTTCATTATAATTTTTGAATGCTTTTTTTGCACTGTCTGTGATGCTTTTATACTTTTATGTACAACCCTTTGAATGGTCTTGAACAAGCAATGTGCTTTACAAATAAACCTGCCTTGCCTAAAGCCATTAAACTGCCTGGTCTGCAGCCGCTCCCCAGTACAGGATAATAAGCAGTGAAACAGAGTCTGAGTTATTATGGCGGGTGGGGGCTAAATCAAACATCAAGTTTTTGCACAGCTCAGAAAACTCAAATTTTTGAAAGTACCTGCAGATGGTGATGATGAGATTTCAAGAACCAAACAAAAAGACAGGAAAATATGATGAGGTATAAATGAAGAGAGTGACAGTTTTAATTCCTCTTTAATTCAGAATTTAAGTTCATTCTGAATTGGAAATGAAAAATGAGCATGTAGTAGAGACTTAGTTTAATTTAGAATGACTGGTTTATTCCACCTTTAATTCTGAATGAAATAATTCCATAATGGAAGTGAAGTAGTATGCTAGAGACTACACTCCAGTAAAACTGTTTCTTCTTCTGTGGTTTTTCACGTTGGTTTACTTCCTGTACTTCCTCCCTCCTGTCCAATCACAGCCTTCCCACCCCTGAGGTCTAAAGAGGAATTAATAAAACATGTTAACCTCCATTAAGAATGATTGTTTCCATTAAACCTAAAGGACAAGATTTTAATTTGGAATTATTAATTTCAAAATTAAAAAAAAAATCACATAACTACAGCCGATGAGTTGTACTTTGCAGAGATAGCAGAGAATTAATAATTCCTTCTGCCTCTGACGTGCTTTTAACTTCAGTTAATGAAGTAGCTGCCAATAGACTAAAAACTAAATAGTGGTACATTTCTTCAAACGTTTTTGGGAATCATGGCGGTCTGAGTAGCAGTGGGATCCCTGCCGGTGAAAAGGGCTGGCTGCAGAAAAAGCCTGGGACCCACAGAGTTTGGCTATCTGTAAAACCCTTTGTGATCATTTTTTGCTCTCGCTAAATCCACACGCCGAACAACAGAACGTCTCGAAGTAATCCTGAGCTGGAGCGGCGCCTCCTCATTTTCATCTCAAACAGGAAGAATCGAGGATCCTACTTTTGTCACGGGGAAATGACAACCCCTGTAAGGTCTCATGGCTGCCTGTGTGCATGCTGGTGCCTCAGAGTGGGAGACAGAGTCTTAACGCAGAGCAGCCTTGTCAGTCTATGAGCCGTGCAGGCAGAGAGCGGGTACCAATAAAAGCATTGAGATACTTGGCAGATGCTGTCTTAATTATGTTAGACGGCTCAGTCATAGCATGTCTGTGCCCTGAGTGGTTGGCATCACCTCCTCCCAGAATGCATCTCAGCATGAAAATGCCATTACTTTGGCTTTAGTGCATTTTTCTGCTCTATATTAACTGTCCTTAAAACTTCCAGCCTTACCCTACATAACAAACTGTGATAAATACTGAGTCGTAGGTGTTTTATGCCTGGCTTGTGGCAGCAACAGTGACATTTACTCCTACTGCACAATATAAATAGATATTATGCTGTTCATCACTCAGTCATCTCTGTTATACAACTTTAACTTTAAATCACAGTTTAATAAACATGTTGGGTTACGAGGTTTGAATAAAAGAAAGAAATTCAGAAAGGTAAATATGACTGAAGATTAAATACTGACATGTAAAGTGTTCAGATGCTGTGAGGTGATGTGAAGTGAAACAGAGCTGCATAAGTTGAAGTGCATTTGAGGCATTTCTGCAGCACCGTGGACACCCCACAGGATGTTCACAGCAGCGTTTAGTCCATAAGGAGAAACATCCCCCCGAATATTTAGAACACATGCACTTGCAGGCCACTCACCAGAGAATGATGTCGCCATTTCATACTTCCTTAAAGCACCGATATGTATAATCTGAACATTTATGAGCTGAAAAAGACTCATGTCTCTCAGCGTTTGGGTTCAGATTGGTTCTACTTTTACATGGTTTTCCTCCCATCCTGACCAGTTAAACCAGTTTATGGTTTAAACATCATCATATAAAGGGAGAATTCGCTGTTTTTTAACAGAAGGTTTGTGTTAGGTGGCTTATTTTTCTGTTGTAATATACATCGTATAAATCTCATGCTGTCGTAAAAAGGCTGTTTATTTCTATTTCAAATAGATCCACATCTGCAGGGAGATGCATTTGTGGGTGGAGCAGCAGGGAGCAGTTTGTGGGTTGTTCCCATGAAAACATCGCCAATGCCAAGCAGATTCAGATAATTCAGGTGCCGACAACCTGATTGGCCACACCTGGGAATGCTGTGCACCAATAGGGTGACAGCAGTGTGAGAGGGTGGGACGGCGTCTGTAGTCGGCTTCATTATTGGAACAGAGTCTCTGCAGGTCCTCCTGAAAACCTGCAGCGGATCCAGAACTCTGCTCCAGCCCTCACTTTAGACCATATAATACAGTTTTTATTGAAAAGTCCAAATCTACTCCTTTTCTTTTAAACATGTTTCAAACACTGATTTTATCTATTACTCTTTTATTCCCCTTTATGTTTTGTTTTTATTATAAATGACTCTTCTTATTTTCTGCTGTGTGATGTTTTAATGTCTCTGTAAAACACTTTTATACCTATACCTTAAAATAAACTGGCCTTGCCTCTTTAATGGGAATTACACCAAATGTAATACAAATGTTATCACATGCGTTAGCTTGCTCGGCTAACAGCTCAAAAATCACTCAGGGTAAATTTCCATCTATGAGGACATAGAGCAGGTTGTTAGCATGCTAGGCTATGTGCTGTGTTACCTTCATAGCTACAGTTCCTTAATCAGAAGCTGAAAGGGGATTTTTATCCTGTCTGTTTGCCAGCAGGCTGACCGATGAGAGGATTTATGCTGTTTCTTGTAATGGTGATGTGCTGCGTTAGATAAAAAAAATTGATGGAAATAAAGTGTTTTTCTTATAAAGCATTATTTTTTCAAATTATTATGTAAAGTATAATTATTTAGTTATTAAGGAAGTGAACTTTAAAGATTTTAATATTTTACACTTTCAGAGCAGCACAAATGCTTTGTTCACCCCATGTTTAATAAGGAGGTGAGAGTCTCATAAACCTGTTTAACCTCGGGGGGTGTTAGACGTAGCCTAAAGGCCAGATGAGATGTCTGAAACCACCAAATGTGATCAGATAAAAACAGAGAGAGGGGAATATGCCTGATGAGACATAAAGGAGGCCATCAAAGAGTGCAAACTGCTTCTTCCCATTATTGTGGGATATTGCTTGGTAGCATGCTGTAACCCTTAATGGTGCCGCGAGCGCCTGCAGCACTCTGTCCCTGCAAAACCTACAAGTCTGCTTATTCTTATTCTGTTTGTCATTTGCATTTCTCTCCTGACAGAAATATCACAGGGATTAAGTGGTGGAAGCACAGAGTAGCAGCGAATAAACACCAAATTAGAGCATCAAGCTCCTCATGCTGATAGGGTGATCATACAGGGTTGGATCAATTACAAGAGATTTTGGCATAGGGAACTTCATAGCGGGCTAATTAGGCTGCTACGCTCAACACATGGAAATATATTCCTCTCCATTCAGTTTCCTCTTTCTGTTTGTGTGCCCGCTGTCACCTTAAGGATTTTATTTTTTGCATAACCCTCCCCAACTCCCCAATGTTTTCACTTCCTGTGTCTCCCTGTCTCCATCCCTCTCCATCTCTCTTCTCACACTGATAGTCCCCACAGGATCCCAGTTGTCAGTAATCAAGGAATCACTCTCAAAGAGCAACAAACAGGTCACTAATCTGATGTCTGGTCTGATTTGACAGAGACAGACATCCAGTTAAGTCCTTTGCATCTGCCCCTACAAGCTATTTTAAGTGTGATTAGCGGCCGATCTATCTGCAAAGAAAGGCAGAGCGAGCATGCAGGATACTTGCAGAGAGGGAGGAAAGAAATCCCAGCGTTGCTCATTAGCATTCGATTCAAATGGCTCAATTGAGCAGTTGTCACCCTGGGATTCCCCGGACTCCGAGATGCCGTGCTTGTTCATGTATTCAATTTATTGATATAAAGACTCTTCATTAAGAGACAGCAGCAAGTATGACATGCGGTCCCAGGTGGCCTTCATGTGGAATGCTAAGCAGGGAAAGAGGCAGGGGCCGCATGAGGAGTAGGACGGTGTTGTCTTCTCTGGGGGCGATTACTCCGACGTGCCAACTACACTCGCTCGGCTTTGAAGCTTTACTGAAGAGACGGATCACACACATGTCCGCATGCAGAGTCAGAGCCGTGGCAGGCGGAAATTTCATAAGCATGTTTCCCAAATGTCGGCCTTGTGAATTATTGAACTGAGCAGGTCCTTTTGATCTGCGCCTTGATGCACACAGAGACTCTCTTACCTGTCAGACACCTCTCCTACACACCCAGGAAATACCTGTGTGCAGATGTTAGGTGCTATTTTTTTTAACCTTTGTATTTTTATTTATTTTTTGTTTCTATGCTTGTCCCTGTAGCTCAGACAGATGGTATTTTTTCTGATTTGCCTCAGTTCATTTCTCTACGAACACAGAGTGCTCCGCGGATAAAGCAGAGGATGTCCCGGGTTTCGTTTTCCTAAATGCATGTTCTGCTCCACATTATCTAACCGTTAACCAAGCAGATGACACTCATAATGAGGGCGAGCCAGCAAATTATGTTAATATTAATGTCATAATTGCATCCTGCTTTGATTGGCAGATAGTGGGCTTGCAGGGAATAATAATTGTAATTAGTAGTATAGCTGTAATGCTACATATATGCTAATGGAGGTTATACAGCATGGTGGACGTGCAGGGGCCGCAGGAAATAAAACATGTGGCCGTGGAAGCTGCAACAGAGTGGTGCACTGTGGGTGTGGGAGCGCCACGTTGGAAATTAAGAGAGAGGGTATCATGTTCAAACAGAGAAATGTTTTATGCAGCAGCCGCCGTCGCCGCTGAACGGATGAAGTAATTTCATTTTCATGCATGATCTGCAGCCTCACAGAGCAGGAAAATTGCAAAGGAGGGGAAAAGAAAGATAGAGAAGGGGAAAAATAGTCAAGCCTACCTTTTTTTTTCATTTGACTGTGATTATTCCCTCTGACTTGTTACCATAGTGATGATTCATAATAAAAAATATTCACACTGCACTGTTGAGATCAGAACCCAAGTGGAGGTCTGAGGAAACCTTTTTTTACCTCACCTGCCAAGGTGTGAAGGTTATGATTACGCCTGCCTGCGTCTGTCTGTCTGTCAGCAATGTAACTCAAAAAGTTTGGGTTTGGATGAAATATTCAGGAAATCTGCAAAATGGTATCAGGTAATGCCAACAGATATGAATTTTTGGGGGTCGATACTGATGTTGGGGGCTTTAAAAAGCAGATATCTGATGTATCGGCCAATATAGGAAATGAGAACATGGACATACACAGGGTGCGTACTGTACATGAACAAAAACACTTATTATAACTCCCAAAATATGATTTAGGAATAAGAACAGAACGCATGCCATGTGTCTTAATAGTTTAAATTTACTTTCAGTGGTTTGAATCTGCATTTAATTTTGATACCAGAGAGTGTTGAAGAGAGTCTGGAAGAGATCCACATCAGCATCACAGATACATGTGTGATTTTAAAATGACTGGATTTACGACTGGACTTACGACTTACACTGCCATGTTTCAACGATACTACAGATATCACCCGAAAATAACAGAAAAAAAAACGCATATATATCAACCGGCTGCTAAATCAATCGACTGATTAGATTTTAGGGTTGAATGGGATCACCATCTGGATCCAGGACTTTTAAAGTTTTTTTTTTTTTTCATAAGTTTACATGTTTAATTTCGGACAAACAGATTAGATGAATAAAATTAGACATCAGTGTTTGCCTCGGGCTCATTAAAGCTGCTGGAACAGCACTTAGATGTCATGTCCGTAGACTCATGCAGGTTCGTACGATGTGAATGAACCATGAGTGTTTCTGTCTGTACTTACTGTTTCCATCATCAGAAATGAATCGGCCATGGGTCGGAAGTGTTAGGAGTCTGAGAAAATGAAACCAATAACTCATTTAATCTTTAATACTCAAATACTTTTACTTTGTTGTCTCCTCTGTCAAACTGTTGACCTCCCACCAAACCGAGTTCCTCTAGTCTTTTAGTTTTAAGTTTTGTTTCTTTTTAAGTGAAGAATGTCTGTTGCATCCCATCTTTGTGACGGAAACAAACCTGGAGTTCAGTGATGAGACACTGAAGTTGTTCTGCTGTTGGGGGAGACAGAAGAATAATTGTAGCCCACCAAAAATCAATCCCACAGAAAGAAGCAGTGGAACACCGTCCCACTTTGTATCCTTATGAGTCTGCGAAACACTGAACAAAAAGTATTGGCAAACGAAGGATTAATACAGAAACCTGTTGAAAGTCCAATATGTCATTCCTTTAAGCATCACATTTTGACTGGTGTGTGAGCAAGCCGGGTGAGATAGCAGTACAGGCATGAATCAGTGTCACCTCATGTTGGAAGGTCGTTGTCAGAAGTCTGAGTGCTGAGAGGCAAAGAAAGCTCGGAGGGTTGCACAAGAGTTGTGTCACTGTAAATCTTTTCCTCTCTTTGTTGCTGTTTAATCCTGTCTACAACCTTTAGGACTGCTTGTTCAGTGCTGGCGTGAAATAAAGCTTGGTGCATTCATCAAACATCCCACATTCTCTGACTTTCGCAGACTGTGTCGTAAACTGAGTTTGTTTCTGCTTCTGCAGGAAAAGTCTTAAAAGCTGGAAATAAAGGTGAGATTTTCCTCTGTGCTTAGCTTGTTTCTCTGCTTCTCCTCAGATCCGCTCAGATCAGGATAAGGATGTCGGCATCCGCTACAGCATCACCGGAGCGGGCGCTGATCAGCCCCCGAGCGGTATCTACAACATCGATCCCATCAGCGGCAACATGTTTGTCACCCAACCCCTGGACCGAGAGGAGAGGGCCTCCTTCCACGTAAGGAAAATAACTGTCCCTGAGGACATGTGGGAGCTTCTCTCATCTCCCATCTGCTTTTCATTCCAACACTGATGGTGTCTGCTTCTGTTCTGGACCTTCACAAAGTCCAGGACTGATGATGAAGCCAGTGATAAGATGAAGAATGCATTAACAAAACAAACAGGATTCCATTTACACTAAGGCGGGGGGGGGGGGGTTGCAGACACATGAGGGGAGGGAAACATTCTGGTCCACACTCCAAACCACCTGGTGGCAGTAATGCACCAGTCCGTTTATGTCAACCACCAATAAATATCAAGAAGAAGAAGAACTCTGGAATAATGGTGCGTTAGATTTGCACTCTGAAGTCAGATTTTCCGAGTTCCGTGTTGGAAATACAACCCGAACGCTACGCAAAGTCGGAAATCCAACTCGGAAAGTCAGAGTAGTCCCACCAACCCCGACTTCACCAAGTAAAGATAGCTTCCCAACAAATCCATGGTGACTGACACCAAAAATAAACAGATTTATGTTTAAATGGTCGTGTTTAACTGTACATAGATTAGAGTAAAACGCAGTGCTTTGTAACTTCTATGCAGACAGCAAGTTTACAAAATGCAGCATGACTGAAACGCTAAATAAAAGCGTTGGTTGCGATTACTCTGCTAACACTAGAAGCTGTTTGCTAACATGTTTAGCCTCGGAATGTTAGCCTTTGCAAGTTTCCGACTCTGTCAACCCTAACGCTCTCAACTTGGATGCGACGGCATTCCCAGTTCTGAGTTACGACCTCCGAGACAAATCAAACACAGCATAACAGCCATCTTGAACAGGAGAAGTCAGGGCCAGCCTCACTTTCCCAAAGATGTTCATGTTGAATCTCCAACTGGATCATATAGGCATGGAGCTGTGTG
>JAVQJG010102454.1:0-13462 GCA_036024015.1 Craterocephalus amniculus
TGTAAAAAAAAAAAAAAAAAAAAAAAAAAAAAAAAAAAAAAAAAAAAATGGCTTACACATTTTTTGTCACACATTGATAAGACATCAGTGTAGCTCTCTGTTCTCGTGTTTTTGTTACATTCCCATATACTGATAATTGCTTGGGGGTTGAATCATACTTCATTTGGATGATAATGCTTGGTAAAGTCCAGTATAAACATTTAATTGGCATTTTCACCCATGTATCATTTTGTGACAACCTCTGTTTGGACATTTTTGTTAACAGTAACAGCAAAGAGAGCACAGGATGGGTCAGACAGAACAATATCTATCACCGAGACCTTGGGAATGTTTTGACCTTTTAAAGATGACAAGGTCCAAACAATGTCCTCTCATGGGTTTTTTCATTTACATGTTTGATCATTTCGGTTTGATCCAACAGAATACAACTCTGTGGTCATTCTGTCCTAAGCATTATCAACATGAACGTTAAAATCTCCCAGAGGGTTCTTGTGAAAAGTTAAGCTTGTTACATGTATTTAACTTCATTATTTGAAGTTATTATGATTATTATCATGATGCTTAATATTAGCACTCGACTATATTTCAGAGGACTGGCAACATTTAACACTTTACTCCAGCAAATTTGTCTAACAGGTGAACTTCCAGATTGCAGCATTATATTTCACTCTTAAATATAACATTATAACAGTTGCTGTGATATTTCAAATGTCTCTCACATAATAACTTAATTACTTTATGTAATTCAGAGGGGTCATTTTCTAATAATAGTTTGAATTGTAGCAAAGAACTTATTTTTACATAAATGTACAGACATAAATACATTCTTCTCACTCAAATCAGATTCGATAGAAGCAATAAAAAGAAAGATAAAATTGAAGCATTCATGAGCACTTGTTAAATTAATCAGGATGATGACTAAAGAGATTTAGATTTAGTTTTAGGAAATCCTAACGTGTCAATGCAAGAACTGAATGCTTCTTCCAGCTCTGCCCCAAATATTCCAGGATGTCTGTGTTGTGTTGCTATGATTAATTCAAACTACGGTCCGTAGAAATACTAGCTGGTTGCGTGCATGTTTCTTTTTAAAAATGTTTTCAAATTTGCACTGACAGAAAATATATCCGACATCCTCGTTACAGCTGTTTTTTTTTTCCTCCACCCCAGGGAGCTGTGCCTAAAGGGAACGCTACCAAAGAATTCATTGAAAGCCTGCAGCTCAAACCTGGACAGGTGGTCTACAAATGTCCCAAGTGTTGCAGCATCAAGCCCGACAGAGCTCACCACTGCAGGTACAGCAGGAAACACCACAGATTTCACTGTGCAGACTCTGCACATTTCAAGATGCTGAAGCCTGATGTGAACTTCCCACCCGGAACTCCTCTCCTCCTCTGTTTGTTTCTGCACCAGCTCTCCTCCTTCCCCTGTGTGTGTGTCTGTGTGTGTAAGTGTGCTCTTTTGTTTTTTCTTAACTTCAAGAGTACCTGTGCAGCATTTCCCTGCAGACTCTGCAGCTTCATAATAAGGATTCCCTCTGTGGCTGCTCAGCAGTTTCTGTGGGATCTTGAGGCATGAAAAGTGCAAAAACATAAAAGAGTAATTGAATTGCATAGCAAAAAAATAAATAAGATTTCCATTTTAAATAAGTACTGTAAATCTTTTTTGTTTTGTGCTACAGTAGAACAAAAAAATTGTTGTGGTTGTAGGTTTTTCTCTGTTGTCAGAACATCTCCATAGAATTGCCTAAGAAACTACATAAACAAAGTACATGGGTAGACTGGGTGTGACTTTTTCCACAGAAGTGCACAACATGGCTCCTTTTTTAGTTAATTTGGCTGAAGTGGACATCCTTTGTTTTTGCAGGATAATCTGACCCGTGAGGTACAACTGCCTCTACATCAGACATCACAAGCTGTAATTGTATTGTATTGTATTGTATTGTATTGTAATTGTGATAAGGAAGATGTGATTTTAAGCTAGCAAAAATTAATCCCAGATTGATCTGTGGTATAAAACAGAAATCCTGTTTTTACACAAGGCTCAGAGTAGCACTTCTTCTGCACATTGCTGTAATGCTTTTAATGTTTTTATGTAAAGCACTTTGAATTGTCTTGTACATGAAATGCACTATACAAATAATCTTGCCTTGCCTAGGTCAGACTGACAAGGATTGTATTTGTAATTGTAAAAATCTGTGCTGGGATTTACTCCAGTTTGTCCTCTTTATGTATTCCCACAGTGTTTGTAAGCGCTGCATCAAAAAGATGGATCATCACTGTCCCTGGGTGAACAACTGTGTCGGAGAAAACAACCAGAAATACTTTGTGCTCTTCACAGTGAGTCCTGGAGTCAGCACAGATCACAATCACAGATTCCAATAATCTCGAACTGATATACTTTGATACCCCCATTCTATATATTATAATGTACAAACAATAATTTGCTGACATTAGATGTTTGTTTGCTTTTCAGATGTACATTGCACTAATATCCTTACATGCGTTAGTCATGGCGGCCTTTCACTTTGTTTTCTGCTTTGAAGAAGACTGGACGAGTAAGTCTTACCCTCTTGTATGGTATTTGAAGGTTAGATTTAAGAGGTGAAATCCCAGTTGCTTGTGTAGAAATTAATGAGAGAATGACCTTTCTTCTTTATTTGTTACCTCAGTAAATGCTCTCCTAATTGATATGAAGTCTTTAGCTGTGCAGGATGATGCTTATTCTGAACAATAACATCTTAGTGAGGCTTCTTCTAGTTCTCTTTAGATAATCTATTTGTCAGCTACCACAAAGATAAACTTAAAGGCTCCATAACAGTAATTCACAAAGTGTGTGGCATCTTGGTGGCTGTATTCATCCTTAATGTACCGTATTTTGATCAAGAACCACCAGCTAGAAAGCTTAGATCCTTTTGACTTGGATGCAAAACTGGTGGGAGAAAGTTGATTTGCAACTCTTGTTTTAGTAACTTCAGATTCATCTTTCTGTATGATATATAATTTCTTTGTGATGTTAATATTTTTTAAAGAATAGGTAATATTTCAGCTGTAGAATGCCGTTCCTCTCTGGCTTTGAGGTTGTACACATGTTCCAAACTTCTTTTAATGTGAGAAATGATTCTTTCCCCGCAGAATGCAGCAGCTTCTCACCACCAGCGACAGTCATCCTCCTCATCCTCCTCTGCTTTGAGGGTCTCCTCTTTCTGATCTTTACTGCAGTCATGTTTGGGACGCAGGTCCACTCCATCTGCACAGATGAAACGGTGAGTTGATGTAGAGGTAATCTCACCAGGAATATGTTCAAATTTCATTACTCAACTGTTGCTTTGTGTGTGTTACTGTGGTTTTCTTTTATTATCCCATAGTCTACTTACCGTTCAAAACATAATAATCCCAAAATACTGATGGAAAAAGATTATTTGGTGCAATCAGGAATACAAGAGCTGAGTTTGCTACAAAACTCCTTTAGTTTGTATGTAGTGGCTATGATTTGTCTATGAAAATGATCTGGAGTAATAGTTCTCACTAACAGTGTATGCAGATGAGAGCAGGGGCAGGTAATCTACTTACACCCCTCTGCTGGGTTGAGTTCAGTTTTTTCCCCCCTGCTCTAAACCACCCACGAGGATGACTCACATTCTCATAATATTCTCTTCAAAGATAATTTGTTTCAGGCACTTTCAGCCTAATGGGTCCTCTGCTGCGTGTTTTACGCCACATCAGGAAATGTAAAGAGTGAATCATCAAACCTGAGAAGAAAACACAAGATTCCAAACATGATTAATTTTCCTCCTAGTGCATGGAAATTTACCATATTTTTTCCTGTTTCTAGTTTATGCAGTCTCACCGTAGGGCTGGGCCATCATGATAAATGAACAACAACAGCACTATGGTGGTGGCTGTTTTTGTAAAATGTTTCATATGAATTAAAAAATACCATGACCAGATAGCATTGACTGGGCAGCCCCCTTGTACTTTCTTTTTCTTAAAATATAGAATTTATCCATAGGGAGCAAAGAATATAACCATATATCAGTAAATTTTCGATATATTGCCCACCCCTATCATATTGTATGTTTTTGTTTTAACCCTGCAGGGGATCGAACAACTTAAGAAGGAGGAGAGAAAATGGGCCAAAAAGTCTAAATGGATGAACATGAAGGTTGTGTTTGGCCACCCTTTCTCTATAACATGGCTCAGTCCTTTTGCCACACCCGACCACGGAAAGGCAGACGTGTACCAGTACATAGTGTGAAAATGAGAAACTGAGCAGATCTCTGCTGCTGTGGACACAGACTGATGAGTCATGACATTGACATGAACTCATTTTAACCACCTCTACATCTTCTCATCTTGATGAATTCTTGACAAGTCGGGTTGTACTTTTGTAAACTTTTCTGTTTTTATTGTTTCCCTCTTGGTGCTGACTGAGATTAATGAGGTGTTGCTACACAAGGAAGAGAAAACATTTCAAGAGAAGCCACAAATTGAAAAGCTGGGGGGGGACCACACCAAATGACTGAGCTCAATATTCGCTGGAGAAAAAAAAGGGTTTCCTATAGTATCACTGATCGTCTCCTTCCTTCTAAGACTAAATACTGTGAACTGAAAATCCAAATGTTTTAGCTCAAAGCAGCGCCACCCTGGTTTTAATCTTCCCGTTAACTTTGTCACAATCCTCCTTTATTTTCTGTATTGGTGTCTTTGCCATTGTATTTTTGCTGAATGCTGCGGATGTTTTGCCTTAGAACAGTGCATTAGCGAGCAGTGGCATCTGATATTTTTTCACTATACTTTTTATTTATTTGCCTTAATGTGACACAGTTTCAGACTGGTTTGCACCATTGGGACTGAGTTTGTGGGTGGATTTGTTCAGGTCATAGTAAGGAATGTATTTTATGTGTGTGTTTTGTAAAATTTCCCCTCCTTTTTTTTTTTTTTTTTTGCAGCGAACCCCACTTCGTTTGGCTCATTTTGCATGCCATGACAATGAGAACAAATCACTAATAGAGAGGGTTTGATTACTTTTTTTGTTGTTACACGTAGGTCCTCTTAAGATTGGTCTCGTTTGAGTTTCTGATACCAAGTGTAAGGGTAAATACTCTTACTGAGCTTTGACAAAACCGTAACAGAGGAACCTTTTTTTTTTTTTTGTTTGACTGCAGCTCAGCCAAACTGAATTTAAATATCATGTCCCTAATGAGATGAGTTGGAAGCAGCGTACAACACATTTTGCGTTGGAAATCATTGGTATTACAATTTGGTTGGACAGAAATATTACTGATTTTTCTTCTTTTGTAGCAATATTTAAAACCAAATCATGGTGGGGAAAAAAAGTGACAGAAGATCCTCATCTTGAGTAGGTAATGAAGTTTCTCAGTCATCCAAGTCATGGAAGTAGCGCTGAGACTTTATTGATGAGTTTTCTGTTTCATCAATACAAGAAGTATTGCATCAGGACTTACTCAATGTATTATGAGTGAACCAGAAACAACGATGCTACAAAGTCCAGTACAATGGGCATTGCTTTGAATCCCTCATCTATTTGTAGTTTGAATCCTGTAATAACAGTGAACTCCTCTGTCAGTAACTTATAATGTAAAAAGTTAATCTGTCACATTCCTGAGATAAATGCTATATCTGCTACGTTTTGTACTCAAATATTTGAGACTTTATCAGAGACCTTTAGATGTAGTCATTTATTCCATCACTTACAGTTCAAATGTTGATCGTAGCTGACATCAGGGTTTGATTTAATGAAAATATTAAGGAATATAGCCTTTAAATCAGAAATGACATTGTGATGATTGATATAGCAACTTAAAAAGTGCTTTACAGTTTAAACATAAACCACTTTGCCGGTATGACCTATTTGTGCTGAAAGACGCTATCGGATCCAGCGGGGAGTAAAAGCAGCATAATTTTGATCATGTGACTTTGTGTGTTCAGCCTCTTTGTTTGATAACCATCACCAGCACAGATGGAAACGCAGGGAATAAAGCAATGCATGTTGCTTCCTGAAAACACTGACCCTTAGTGTAATTCACTTGCTGTCGATCAGTGATACTTTCTTGTAGATAATCAGTTTGTCGAGGCAGTTCTGTGCCACGTAGGGTAAAATGTTGAGTTACATCATTGGTGAGAAGTGTTTATCCCGAGGCCAGAAAAGACTCGAAATTTATGTTTTGATTTTCAGATCTGTATGTTTTTGCTTTACCTGATGTGTTTGAGAATTTGTTGCTCATAAAAAATAGGCCACTTCAGAGCATTTAAGACTAGAAATGCCTTGCCTCTGTTTGAAAGCCTTACTGCAGTTAAAAACATGCTGTTTAAAGATGATGAAATGAGTTATTTGAACATGTTTTGCCAAATTTGTGCTTGATTTGAGCGATTTTCTGAAATAACCATTATAAGCGTGTAGCATGGTCAAGAAAGACAATGTCTCATAGGCTTTTAAATATTTTTATACTTGTCACAGTTTTAATAATACAAAACACCAGCTTTCTTTCTTTTTTACTATTCAACATGTCCTCTGTGATCAGATATGAACGCTATTTGATGAAGTTATCTGTTTCTTTTCTCTCTTTTTGATTGATATTTGTTTTAAAGGGGGAATAAATAAAAACTGTATGACCCCGACATAACTTTTGGTACTTTAATTGCAATCAAAGAAACATCCTTTGTTAAGAAAAGAAAAAAAAGGCTCTTCAAACAGTGATACCTGAATAATAGACATGAGAATGTTTGTCTGATGAGATCTTTTATTTAATAATTTTACAGCGTTTCTTCACTCAGTGGAGATGGCAATTTATACATCCTTTGAGGCATTTCCCATTAACATATTTACACTTTTACAAATGTCTTCTGTTTAACCTGCACAGCATTTTACTTGCCATCTGATTTAAAATATATTTGTGCTGTAGAGTTCAGTATAATGTAAAGACCTGTTGGTGCTTTAGCTCTCAGATATAAATGACAAATCTTCATACTTTTAAAGTCGAACTGCAGAAAGCTAATTCAATATTAGTGTCACTACCGCTATGATGAGCCATCCTCATGAATATTCAGCTTTTAATTATGCAAAGACAGTGAACATCCAAATACTTCAGAAAAGTTAATGAAGCAACAGTTGTATTCTTTAAAAAGCAACATTAACTTGTCAGTGTAACACAAAACTTTTCAGGTTAATAATCATGCCGTTTTTCAAGCTCTCAGTACAAAAACCTGCAGTTTATGTGCACATAAAAAATGCATCACTTGTAGTCAAGCTGCTGAGTCTGCTGTGATTACAGCAGAAACTGTTAGAGTGAGAGTGAGTTCAAAGGTAGAGCATTTAAGTCTACACTCAGTCTGATGGCAAACTGGGAAATACTTTGAAAGCCAAATGCATATTATTCATGTCTTTGTTCTTTCTGGGTTCTTTAATGCTCATGCTGCAACCATTTCTTTACTATAAGGGACTTGACTTATGACCATGGTGACTTCAAGAGTTGTTTGACCCTATGTTTGAAATCTGGAGACAGTTTGTTTTGAGCCAAACCATACTGCTTCCCCAACCGAAGCCATTTAATTCTCAACCTCAGCTAAAGAATCACAAGTTAGGCTTCCTAATGAGCCCTTTGTGTTAACAAGATTTCAGTCACTGTTCCAGACCAGAAAAATAATCCAGTTTTAACAGTTACCCTTCACAAAACTACTAATCTACGGAGTAGAAAAATGCCTTTCTAATGAGATGAGAAAATCACATTTAGCTGCCTTTGTACAGTTTCTGTACCGTTACCAGCTAAGCTAACAGCTAGTCCTGTCAGTAGTTAATTATGATTGGCATGATTAATCAGATGGGAATGTCCATGGGAATGATTTTTCTCTAAAAAAGCATAGAATTTCACATTTTATTTAAAGTCTTTATCTTCCTTTACTTCAGTTTGCTTGAGCGCTGCTGCTATCACAATGTAACATAAGGCTAGAATTGGTTTTCACACAAAAACATATTACAACAGTGTAAAGACATTTAGATAATGAACTTTTGTGCAGATTAAAGAACTTTTAGCCCAAGTCCCACTGTTCAATGCAGCTAAGAACTGACAACATAACAAATTAGTTTTCTCATCTACCATCTGCATATAATGTACATCTTGCAATCTTTTTTTTTTAAATGACCTTTTATGTTCCGTTATTGTCTAGTGTATGCAATTTCACAAAGTAGGAAATTAGCTTTATAGATCCCCTTAAATTATGCAACAAATGCAGGAGCTCAAAACGAGAAACATAACCAAGTCTGGTACATCCATTTGTACATCCTTGCAATATTAATGGTGTTATGCTAATCATATTGTTACTGTAATGACTTTAGTAGGGAGGAATACTTATCGCTATTAAAATCGTCTACAGCAACAGTTGGAAGGTACATTTAGGAAGGATGTTACAGACAAGTATCAAAGCTACCATTTTGCATTTATATTATGATATGTATCCAAACAACAGCAAAGTGTTAATGTGAAACATTATTCTCTACAGCAGCTTGATTGTGTTCAGGCTAATCCCCGCATCGTTACCTTGCTGATTTCTATATTGAGACTCTCCCCTCATTAATGAATGCCTGCATGTTCCTCTCTGTCAAACACATCACAGTGTTACGAGATCATTTAGTGTTATTGCAATCTCACTGACAACTCCAGGGGCCTGACTGGGAACAGCCAACTGCCTACACAGCCCCTAGAAATGTTTTGTTGTGGATTATTACACGTTTTAGGCAACGCAATAAAATGAGAAAGCAAAAAAGGGGTATATGAAGCTCAACAGGCAGTCCAAAGGCATTGTGGCGTCTCTGATGCAGGAGAGACATAAAGCCCACACGAGTCACAATTTCAATGAAGAAATCCACAGACATGCCACTCTGATGCAGACTAATGCTTTGGTGTGATTTATTTAGGCTTTTATAATAACGTCCACACATGTATTATCAAATGGGAGCTGCCTCAGAATCCAAATACAGTATGTGTCGTGCTCATATATGGATTATAAAGTTCAAGCAAACAAGAAAAGGCTAATGAAACAGTAAGTCCAGGCAGAGGGCAAATCCTTACCAGGGATGAGCCTTTCAGCGCTACATGAGGAGGATTATTTCTTGTAATTGTATGAGTACACTTTGCCAGCCAAGTGCTTCAGTTCACACAGAGCCATACATAATATGCAGTGTGAGTGTAGGATGTTTACAGTGAGTGTCATCGTAACAGAAAGATCTTTGACTAATTACAAGCTAACATCATAGACATGGTCAGTGATCGAGGTGGTATACTGCTCACAAACCAATACACAGACTTCAGATAAGTCTGTTAATTCCTCAAACTATGTAAATGTATTGTACGATCTAATTTTATCCACAGACTACATATAAATGATGGAATTAGCTTCTTGGTCTGAAAAAGACAGTAATACACTGTACAAGCCAGTAGGGACCGGCTTAGATTGTCAGCATCACCACTGTAGGCAAATTTAAAAACTTGAAAAGTAATCACCGTAAATATGTTCACTTTAGGTTTATGGTCTCAACTACTTGGTTAAGCTTTTCTTTAACAGATTACAAAGTTATTTTTGTAAGATACGTTCCAGTTTTCTGTAAAATCCATCTTTTATACACAGTTTATGTGCACTTCTTTTATAGTAACAGATCCATATCTGGAGAGAGACGCTCATTTCCTTTCCTGGTGAGTCAGATGAGAAGCCTGTCAGTTTCATGTTCATACAAATCTAATGACTTAATGGGAATACAGTTAACAGTGAAATAATAATAAACATGAAAGATGAGGAACCAGCTAGACCTGCTCTGCATAAAGGTAACACTCCCCCATAAAATGTTTCCAAATGTTATCTGCACAAAAAGAACATGGAGTCACTGCATCTAGCCAGGAAACAGTCCTAAATATTTTCCTCTGGTAATCCAAAATGTATTTTTTTTTCATTTTTGTCATGTTGTACAAATAAGATTTAACGCATTAATTAATAACACAGTTCTTAACCGAGCTCTTTATTTATATTATCCATCCTATGCAGCCTATGGTTGATGACTGTGTATTCATATTTCTACTGTACTGAAATGAAAGAAACTGATCTTTAGATTGTTATCCAACTCTGAGTAAGGGAGCATATATCTCTCAAAATATCACACATTTCTCTTGAGCCTCCTCAATTCTGTCACATGTATCAAATCATAAATTGTGCTATACTTGCCTGATCAACGCAAACAACAACAAAAACACATAAATCCAGAACAATTTTTGCTTCTTTGTATGTCTGTGGACACAGATGATCTAATTGCTTGCAAGAAACTGAACCCAGGCATCGTTAGTTTGTCTCCACAAGCCAAACTGTAGCTGTGCTGTGACAGACTGAAAGCCAACATCTCCCCTGATTTTAGAATGCGACAAAGCACAGCTGCCCCAAAACTGAGCCAGATGGGTTTTACAGGGAAAAAAAGAATAATTTGCTCACATGACTGGAAGACAACAACAAATTCTTCTTGGTCTTTCCCTGCAGAGTAGTAGCTCATTACTAATTAAGTAGCTGTGATGCAGTAAAAATAAACTAATATAAAAAAATACAACTCATTTTTTATTATGTTTTTAGAACTGTCTACTCTTTGGCTCAGTGTAAAATCAGAGGAGGCGTCAGCCCGAAACGCGCCACAGCTGGATAATGGAGACATATATTATTCGTCTTTTGCAGTAGCTGTGTTCTGTTGTCCATTCTGTGGTGAAACCCTCTGCAGGACCAACAGACCAGAGAAGGTCAGAGAGATCCCAACCCACCACATCGTTATCTGGGGTTCCCCAAAGATCAGCTGTCCCAGGAAAGCCTGCAGAGGGAGAAGAGGCATAAAAATTTACTTATTGCGACTTTTTAGGATTCAAATTAAAAATAAAGTTTAACAAGAGGCTTTGAAACATCCAACCTGGAAATGGGAAATGACTGTCACAAGTTATTTCTGAATATAGCCCAACCTACTTTCAAAAATAGAACAGCTTATATAAGGAAGCAATTGTTTAAGGCCATTTAAATTATTCAACCCGGGACAGAAGACTACAAAAGCGAGGAAGAAGTGTGTGAGGCTTCTACTTACGGAAGATATGAAGTTGGAGGCAGTGGTGGTCACAGTGGTTCGTGTGGAGGAAGAGGAGTACCTGAGTGCTTTAGCAAGGAAGGTCCACATCACAGCGTTGCAGGTGAAGAGCAGACCGCCACACAGCAGCCTCAGTGGGATGTGGAGCTGCGGAGCAAATAAGATCAAAATCTTTATACACAAAATGTGGACTCGCTGCGTTCACAGATCACTGCACACGTACATTTGTACAGCTGGTTAATTCAAGACTTTATCTGAAGTTTTAATGAAGATCCAGACGGCTGGGCTAGGAAAAAAAACTTGAAACATAAGGAATCAGCTAAACCTGCTCTGATCTAATAGAATAAAAAAAAGTGTCAAAGCCTTTTCCAAACCTGAGGTTTCTGGTCCAGCTTGCATTTATCATCAGCCAGATTCCATCATTTTAAAATGTGGAGCTGCAAGAAGATGCAGGTTTATGCACTGCTTATGCACACTATAAATCCATTCAGTCCGATATGGTGCAAACACATCTCGTGATGCATGCTAACATAACATTTACTCTACTATAATCTACAAGCCTACTTATTAATTTAGCCTAAGACTAGGGCTCAGTTGTCAGCTGTCTGCAGATGTTTTTTACATCACCATGTAACGTATACAGACAGTGTGAAGGTCACCCAAGAAACTGATCCCCTTTAAAATGCCAGCCTGTCACCGGCGCAGTCATTTAGACCACCCCGATCAAAGCCTAATACTTACAAAATAACGCGATACCTCGCTTGTGAATGAGCTGCAATGTCCTTCAGCGGCACGCGGACAGGGCACGAGAGAGTAGCTGCTGCACGGGCTCCCCCGTGTGATGCCACCAATGGTGCTGATGCTGAGGGAGTCAGGGAAATAAAGGAGAGGCGGGCGGGGACAACCTCGCCACCTTCCCCTCCCCAACTTCCTTTAGGAGAAATCTCCCTGTTTGTAGGCACGCTCGTCGGGGCCGCATTACCCACAGCCACCCTTACTGTGTTAATTATTAACACAACTTTGACTCACCCGATCACAGGCGGTAGTTTCGTCTGCTTGTCTAAATTTCCGCTGCTCTCCCCAAGTCCGGAGTCCGGTTTCACAGACTCCCTTCAGGTAGTCGGCTCCGAGGGACAGTTTGGCCGAAGACGACGCTACGGCTCCGAGAAAACCCGCCAGCAATGCATAGAAAACTCCCGGGAACATGATGCCGATTTTGACAGCCGTGGCACATTCTCTAGTCCATATTTATTCCCCCTTTCCCTCTCTTCACATGTCTGCTGTCGCAGCTGCAGATGGTCCGGGCTGAGCTGCCTGCATGGTTGTGTAAATGAGCGTTTGTCTGCACCTCCTACCGACAGCCGTCCGGCGGCAGCTGCGCAACACTCAAGTGTCATCCCGCCTATGTTGAATTCTGGGAAGTGTAGTTCTATGTTTTCTTAACATGAACACGGAAGAATTATTCTTAATCCCAGGGTTCAAATAACTTGTGTCAGGGGGAAAGGCTAGATAAGATGCAGCCTATAATGATATATAAACCTTATTATGAGGCGGTGTGCAGCGGACCGCTTGGTCCTCATCACCTCCCTGGCCAAAGAGCTCATTGTTGACTTCAGGCAGGGCCACCTTGAGCCCTAAGCTGGCACCATTGGTAGGAGTGACGCCGAGATCCTAATGGATATGAAATGCCTTTTCATATAAAGGTATATACCGATCTGCAACGGCAAATGCCTTTTCATATAAAGGTTTATACCGTTCTGTAATGGCAATTGACTTTTCATGTAACGGTATATGCCGCTGGATGAACGGCGAATACCGCTGAAGAAACATTGCTATAACATATTTTACAGCCTAATAACAAATGAAAACATCCAGAGACATAGCTTATAGGCCTAGGCTATTTTACAAGCATAGCTGGAACATAAAGGCTTAATCGGATATTGCCTACCGGCATAAATCAGAACAGGAATCCAATGTTTTGAAGAATATATTACTCCATAAATGTAAACATATCCATCCGTTAAACTATATTTTCATATAACTTAATGATTCAAAATTAAATCAGGCTATAAAAACCGGCAGGTTATGCTACCCATCATAACTAAAAATGAAAACTTACAAGGACAGGTATAAATAGGCTGTGTCAACAACATTCAAAGTTTCAAGTCTGCTAGCAAGAGGCTGCACCTTCGGTGATTTTTAAATAATGAACAAAAGAAAAAAAAGCCCCTCCCTGGGCCGCCACCTTAACGTGGTGGAGGGGTTTGCGTGCTCCCTGCTTTGGCAGGGAGCCGGACTAAGGGCGGCCCGAAGACCCCTATGATGAGGACGATAAATGGACCAA